>JAACJT020000095.1:20769871-20783797 GCA_009936485.2 Gymnarchus niloticus
GGTGGAGGGGGGGGGGGGGGGGGGGGGGGGGGGGGGGGGGGGGGGGGGGGGGGGGGGGGGAGAGTCAGAGTCACAGTCTGTGAGGTGAGCGACATCTCTGCAGTATTGCTTACATCACCACTGCTGAGAGGAAGCACTATTATTTACGGACAGCATGACAAGTACGACTGGCGAAGAGGCCTGCGTTTTTCCGGCCTTGGTACCCTGTGCGCGACTGAAAATGAAACAACTTCATCGTGTGTCTTCTCAGCGTGCACCCAGGTTTTCAAAAGAATTATGTAAATTCTTTTTGTTATATAACTATTTCACAAAAGTCAGACTGGGACTAAACACTCGAAAGATTCGAATACACTGGATCGCAAGACTTGGTATGGATATTTTGGTACACCTCAGAATAATGGTTACAAAAATGAAAAATAATCACTCTGCATTAATGCTGTAACTCACATTACCCAAAGGGTTTTTGTTAGCTCCGAAGAGCAAAACACAGAATTCCTACTCTGTGGCTCACAAACTTCCCTCCCAAATCTATAGTGGTTCAAGGGGTCCTGCTAAGGATGCTGCCGTGGAGCACAGACAAAGACCCCAGGTGCCCGGAGAAACTTACACAGCAACAGGCGGTGACAGTGATCTGGATGGTATTACGGCCAGGCTGACACACGTGCTTCAGGTACAGGGGCTTGTGGGAGGTCTTGTTGTCTCCACGCTCGATGGTGAGAGGCGTTGCGTTGACGCTGACCTGCACCGACGCTGGCCAGTTGGTGTTCATCTGCCGGTCCTCATGGTGGTAGCACTTGAACTGCAGTTCAAGATCTGGCCTGTGGGCATACACACAGGTTGAATAATAATTTTTTTTTATTGTAGATTAAGCTTTTACCCAAGGTGACCTGCACAGATGAATATTTTGTATTCTTGCCTACCATACACAAGCTTC
Source organism: Gymnarchus niloticus (assembly GCA_009936485.2). Lineage (NCBI taxonomy): Eukaryota > Metazoa > Chordata > Actinopteri > Osteoglossiformes > Gymnarchidae > Gymnarchus > Gymnarchus niloticus. Next base: position 20,770,806 of record JAACJT020000095.1, read on the forward strand.
AAGGAAAACTAATTTCAGTCACTTCCTGGAAGTTTTAGTTCCCTACGGCAGGAATTTCAGCTAACAACCACCCCCCCTCCCCCCAAAAAAAAAGTTCTTCCTCAAACAACCTCAAGTTTTACATAAAACCTAAAGCAACATTTATACATTTATGCTTCAGCATGTATTTGAGCTCTAACAAAATTTCTGTACTGTTTTTCCCCCTCAGTATGCCATAAAAATCCCAACAGTCTTTAGCTTTCATCTTAAACAACGATAGCATTAGCAAATGTCAGTGACGTCATCATAAGCTGAAGAGATGATCCTAAAGTGAACACTGGGAAAGGTTCGAATCCACATTACATGGAGTGAAGCACAGAATTGCTCATTGTACTGCATACACAACGTGAAACAGCATTTGACTGGCTCAGAGTCCCACTGCTGTATACATCAGGATCCGTTCCTCGTCATAAATGATGACGGTGATGACGGCACGGGCTGACCTCATCATGAGTGTTTTGTAGACAGAGTCGCGCAGCTGGAAGACGTGGTTGCTGACAGCGAGGTTGTGTTCCAGGCGGAACGGCTCCAACACCACCCCGTCACGGACAGGAAAGGTCAGCCGCAGGTCATCACTGGGGTTTCCTGCGTTGAGGAAGATGTGGGTTATATAGTAGCTCAATTTCAAATCTCAAAAGTGCCCTTTAGGAAAAAGCTTTAACACACTATTTTTAAATTAGATCGTGCCATAATGGCCTGAATTGCACAAGGTGCTTGTTAATACCAAATTTTACATCCCATGTGTCTCCAAATGTGAAGTGTCACCTGTAGGGGGTGGCATACTGTTCATGTTGGGCTTGACATCAGGGAGGAAAGGGGACTTGACATCTTGGCCGGGAGACATGTAGGGAGGCATCGAGCTGCCCGGTGTCATGGGTGGAGTGGGATTCCCAGGGAGCGGTGAGCTGGGGTAGCCTGGCATCCCCCGGCCCGGCTGCCAGCGTGCGACAGAAGATGAGTGTTGTGCCATGCAAACTGGAAAAAGCCTCTCTGTACTGTTTGCCTACAGCTAGGCTAAAGATTATGGTTTTGCCCTTGTTAAAGGCACAGGCAGTGCAATACGCTGGGGACTCACCCCGTTGACTGGGGGTTGATTGAAGGTGCTGTAGCCCCCACCCGCAGCACCACCTGCCGTCAGGGCTGAAAGGGAGCTTCCTTGCCCATTGAACTCCGTCTGAAATGCGTCATCCAGAAATCAAAACAATGCCCTGTGGTATCGTGATGTAGATCAATAGCTCTCACATTGCAATAGATGCCAGTTGTATCTTCAGTCTACTGCATGCTGAGTGTCGTTAAGACAGCCAGTGGAAGGAGAAAGCTCCTCTACCTTGTAGTACTGTGCTGGATTTCCTGGTCCTGGTGGGTACTGGCCCATATTGCCTTGCTGGAGGGGCATCCTGTGGCCAGGATAGGAGGGTGAGGCAGCAGAGCGTTGTGGCCCAGGGCCGTGGTACTGCATGGGCTGGTTGGGGTAGGGGCCCCCGGTGGCCACTCCAGGGCCATACTGCTGCCCAGGGAAGCCTTGGGGCTGTGAAGTCAAGACCAGAGTGAGACCAGTCTCACGGCTCACAGGGTTCTGGATCATGACTACTGTAGTGGTGGTGATGGCATAAAAATAATAACTGAACTGCAGAACCGTTTGTAGTGCTTTTAATGTAATTTAGGAGTAATTTAGCTCACCGCCATCAGTACAATCATCAGCCATGTAGGTACTTCATCCATTTTGAAGCAGAACGCAGACAGATAATCAGATCTTTCAGTCATAAAAGGAGGAAATACACTGCATGGCAAAAGTATGTGAAGACCTGACTGTGCAACATCTCACTCTAAAACCCAGGGTATGAAGAAGAAGCTGGTCCTCCCTTTGCTGTCATAACAGCCTCTACACTTTTGGGAAGGCTTTTTTATTAGATGGTGGAATATTGCTGGTGGGATTTGCTGTCATGCAGCCAGGTTGTATATTGATGTTGGGCATTCAGGTCCCTTTCTGTTTGTGTGACCTACCACATCACAACTGAACTGTAGTGCCTTTTAGTAGTCTCCTCATCACAATCACTTCACTTGCAATTTACCAGGGCAGAAATGTGATACCGACTTCTTGGAAAGGTGACATGCCATGAGTCACTAACCTCTTCAGTATGACCTATTCTGCCACCAGTGTTTGTTGCCAGAAATTGCATGGTTGTGTGCTTAATTATACACCTGTGTCAGCAATGAGTATGGCTTAATTAACCAAGCTCAAAAGCATGAACACCTCTATGAATTTGTATCCACATACTTTTGGTCATATAGTGCACTTGGAGAGTATCCAGGGTCTATAACCACCTCCCCAGGTTACAGCATGAAGAAAAATGATTGATTTGCCATTTATATATTTGTTAATCTTTTCACACACATGGGTGACAGCAAGCTTGGAGTTAGAGTGCAGGGTCAGCCATTTTATCCAGTGCCCTTGGAGCAGTTTTGGAGTTAAAGGCCTAGCTCAAGGGCCCAATGGTGATATGGGCAGTTTTGCTGGTTGTAGAATTTCAGTCACAAAACCACAGTCACCCAAACCTCAGAGCCACACACCACCCAAAAAGCATCTTGCCCAAAAGACCAAAGGCTAGTGAGGAATCAGGTTCTAAACCGAAACAAACTGGATTAGTGGAGGCCATCGACTTCCATCACAATGCAAATGGCTTACAGTCCAGGCAACTCACCTCAGCGCTGTAGGGCCGTTTCATGCCGGGCTGTGGTCTGGGGGGGCCCGGCTGGCCTCCGGGGTAACCCGGGTGCTGCTGCAACCGCTGTCCCTGCCCACTGTACATGGGCCCCATGGATGGGGCTCTGGAAGGGACCATGCCCCCAGGGGCCATGCCAGGAGGGCCCCGGGGCCCCGAGTGAGGCAAGAACTGGTTGTTATATGAGGCGCTGCCACCCATCTGCAAGAACAAAGTAAAGTGACTGCGACACGGAAACGCTGAAGGGTGGCTGCATGTTGGCTGGTCCACTGTCATCAGCGTCCTACCCTCACTGACCACAGCGGTGTGCATATTTACATTTTACATGGAGCCAAGCTGAGACCTTCTTCCACAGTGACACTGTTTACATATCTACACAGAAGCACTTCAGGTCCAATTCACAAAAGGTATTGCAGCACCTGCCTGGGATTTTTTTACTCCTAAATCAAGATAAAACAGAAGTAATGCTGCTTGGTCCTAGAGTGCTTTGAGAACAGACTGATGTAAAATTTAATGGATGCTCACTTAAACCAGGCACATTGGGTAGAAATCTTAGTGTCTTAGTTGACTCAGACCTGTCTTTTGATGCTCACATTTGGAATATCAATAGAACAGCTTTTTTCCATCTGAGGAATATAGCCAAGGTTCGGAAAATGTTGTCCTTTAATGATGCTGAGAAGCTAACTCGTGCTTTTTTCAGTTTCAGATGGGATTATTGTAATGCTCTGCTACTGGATGTAACTCTGGGTTGGTACACAGACTCTAGCTGGTGCAAAAGGCTGCAGCAAGAGTGCTAACTGGAATTCGGAAGTTCGATCATATTAGTCCTGTATTGTCATCTTTACATTGGCTTCCTGTTAAGTCTCACACTGACTTAAAAGTACTATTACTTACCTATAAGGCCTTGCATGGTTTGTCTCCAGAATATCTGTATGATCTTTTTGTTCCATACTCCCCACCCCCTGTTTGCTTCGCTCTCAGGGGGCAGTTTATTCATTAGTTTCAAGACTGAGAAAAGCAACGCTGGGCTGCAGAGCATTCTCTTACAGAGCTCCACAGCTGTGGAACGGTCTTCCAGCAGTAGTGTAGGACTCTGGCTCACTCTCTGTCTTTCAGTCTAGGCTTAAAACATACCTGTTTAGTCTAGCTTACAGAGACTTTAGGTAGCTACTCACTCCCCAACTATAGGCTATAGACTGAGGTGTAGAGCTGGGTGGGAATCAGTGCCATTGACTTTCGATGAACTGTTCTGTCAGTGTTGTCACTCCTGCTTTGCATATTCTGTGTTGTTGGATTGCTGGCATTCAAGGACTCCTCATGCTTGTGACCTCATTGGCCTCTCCCACATACGTAGTTATGCTGCCATATATAGATATGCCGGGGTTCTTGATATTTAATTTGCAATTATTCTGTCATCTTAAATTGCTGCTCTGCTCATGCACATTTTCTTTCCCCTGTGCCCCCCTCTTTGGGGTGCTCCTTTCAGTGGTTTAGATTCAAGAGATCCTTGTATTATCTGCTGGCCTACCACGTCCTCCCTCCACTTCAGCTGTCCACACTGACCGGCTTCCTGCCTTTTTGTAATATTTTACTCAATGTATGCCATATATATAAAGTTATGTAACCAAGTATAACACTGTAAGTGCTGAAAACTATGTAATCATGTAGAACACTAGAAACTATGCAACCAGAACACCTACGGCAAGTGAAACAATCTTGTAAATCATGTATAGTCCATTAGGACGACAGGTGGTCGTAAAAGTCAGGATGCTGTTTGGGGAGTCTGGGTTGGAAACAGTTAGTAGACCCTTGCGTCACACACACTGTGGAATGTGTTAATGCATTTTTAAAAAAACAATTAACAGACACTCGAGGTAAAGTACTACCGTTAGATCCCAAAGAAAGGTACTGGGGAACTAATACATAAATAATAATAGTGGGATGCTGAAGACCTAGCAAGTGGGGCAGGGTCTGGTCTTTGGGGAAACCCCCAGGAGGTGGGACAATATATAAGAAACTGGATGAAGATAGACACGAGACTTGTGTTTTTTGGTTATGTTCCGACCTTGTTTTTGGAACTGACTCACTTTGTTGCTAGCAATAAAGTTTGCCATCTTTGGACCAGGTCTTCAAGTCTCAAGTTTCTTTGTTGCGAGAAAAACCACGACACCTTCTGAGCCACCGAACCTGCTCTTCAGTCCTCATTACCTAACAGCATCCTCCAATACCCTGTTTTTCTCTTGACTGTTCTACAACATTGTTGTTCTTATTTGTACTAATGAATTTGTTCTGCCCGGTGCTGGCCAGTAGAGTATGGGCTTCCCCCATGAGTCTGGTTGCTTCCAAGGTTTCTTTCTCCTGAGGGAGTTTCTCCTTGCCACTGTCGCCTTTGGCTTACTCTCTGGGGACCCTGGGCCCTCGACTATGTAAAGTGCTTTGTGACAGTGCTTCTTCTTAGAAGTGCTATTTAAATAAAATTGAATTGAATTTAATACATTACATCTAGAGGGGAGTGCAACTGTGCAGACAAGAGGGACGAGGAAGGAGAGGTGGGCTTACCAGCCAAAGATACTGTTTAATCTAATGCTGGACTACTCAAAAGGCTGAGGGAGTGCTACTTACTGGGAACACATCTGGGGCATCGTTGCAGACTTGCAGGAACCTCTCTGGATGAGCAGAAGAGTGTTCTGGGCCCTGCAGAGTTGGGGTGGGGGCCAAACTATAAGTGTCTTCTATCAGTCAATGTCCTCAAATTGTTTATTCATAGGCTCTCTTACCTAGCTTAACCAAAAGGAAAAGCTTAATTCTTGAGCTCGCAAGTTGTCTACTTGTTATAAATCCTTGGGGAGTTGCTTAACCTGATTTAGCTCAGTTAGCAAACATGATGTTTGCTCATGGACCCCATAAGTGCACCACCACAGAAGGTCTTCAGCTGCAAGACCCATATCTTATGATCCCACTTCTAAGAGGGTAAGACATCCATGTTACACAAGCATAGTTTATTAAAGTTGTGTAAAGAGAAGAAGAATGCCATGGCTAAAGAGGGAAGAGAGTGGAGACGTGATGAGAAGAGAGGTCGAGAGAGGGCTGCTCACCATTCCCTCCATGCCGTGGGGCAGCAGCAGCACAATGCCCTTCTGACGCACCCACTTGGCCTGGCCAGAAGAGATGAACTGGTCGATAATGCACTGGGCCGTGCTGTGGAAGTCACCAAACCTCCCACAACACCAATGCATTGGGACTGGCCGTGGCAAAACCAAGCTCAAACCCTGATCACCATCCAAAAAATAAATAAATAAATAAATAAAAACCCCACAGGCCACTCTCCCAGAAGGGGGGGGACTACCACATACAATACTGTGCAAAAGTCTTAGGGCTGTATGAGAAAATGTTTAAGGCCATTTGTCTGAGCAGAAACTGTACATTTAAGAATAGAATGTAGACAACCAGTAATACAAAAATTTAAATATTTCTGTTCCATTTCCTTCTGGTAAGTGACATGAAGAGATGAAATATGTAACTGACACACTTTGACCAACATGAAGTCATAATTTTACAGTAGCCTGAACATGATTTAAACAATCTTCGTTGTCTGCCTAAGACTTTCACACAACACTGTACATTTCTAAATGCCATGAGCCCCTGGCTGGGGGGGGTGGTGTCAGGCAGCATGGCGGTCCACACTGACCCAACATGGCATACTCTGAAAGAGAGCTGTTGCCTGGTTTGGGGACAGGTGGTTCACGGGGATCCGCTTGTCCACATTCTGGTGGTGCAGCACATGGTTGCAGTGGCTGTGGAGAGGACATTTGGAGGAGAAAAGGACACGAGGAAGAGCGAAGATGAGCTGGATGCACAAAGGGCAACAAAAGTGTTCCTCCAAATTTTCCATATCTACCAAAAACCGACAATAGAAAAGCAATAAAGAGAACTCTAAAAAACAAGACGAAAACTGAGGAGTGAAAAACTACACAAAAAGTAATGAGAGTCCTGGGCCACTTGTCCAAGGGGAGTATGCGGCTGTACCCTAAGGCACCCCTCTCAGCATCACCCCCATACCCTAAGGCACCCCTCTCAGCATCACCCCCATACCCTAAGGCACCTCTCTCGGCATCCCCCCCATACCCTAAGGCACACCTCTCAGCATTCCCCCCCTTACCCTAAGGTCCCACTCTCACCATCACCACCGTACCCTAAGGTCCCTCTGTTGCCTTCCCCCATATCCTAAGGCACCCCTCTCACCATTGCCACCATACCCTAAGGTCCCCCACTTGCAATCTCCCTCATACCTTAAGGTCCCTATCTTGCCATCCCCTCTTTATCCTATGGTGCACCTTTCAACATCCCCTCATTACCTGAAAGATCCCCTCTTGACATTCTGCCCACTGAGGCGTACATGGATGCCTTCCTTGAGCAGAGAGCCCAGTGCCATGTATTCAGCCAGGGCCCAGTCAATGGTGTGCTGCTTGATCATGGTCGCCTGGGCCTTCAGGATGCGGCTCAGGCCTGTGTCACGAGCAGAAAGCAGGGGTGAGGAATTGATCAGCATAGACGGTGGGGTGTAGTCATGAAGAAGCCGGTGTGTGTGTGTGTGTGTATCTGTATGTGTGGTACTTCACGTAACCTCAGACGTGCCATTTTCTGACAAGTGTGATGTAAGAGTTGCATGCCTTAGTGTGTACTCTGTGCGATTATGTGTTGTATCACAATTCCATGCAGGTGGTTTTATGCTGTATCATACCTCCATGAATAGTAAAGTCCTCCACAGGCACAGAGGAGGCCACCTGACCAATGTGCACCAGCTCTTCCTCATTCAACCCTGTAGACAGGCAGCTCATACTCTTTGGCTGGCCGTCCAGGGTGAAGAAGCCTTGATGTGCACATACACACACAAGCAAAGGAGGGATAAGAGCGACGGATCAATCCACTAAATTAAATCCATGCCACCCCACTCACAAAAACTTTTCAGAAAATTTTTAAACACATTATTGTATTCCAGTAGTGTAAGCACAAAATAAAATTAATACTTGTAGAGCCAGAGCTACAGTTCTTCAGTTCATTAAAAAAAACAGAGCACCTCCCCGAGAACTGAACCTTACATCTCTCACTCAGTGGGTAGCAGCGACAAGTCAATGGCAGCCATAGACCAACCCAGATGGGTCAGTTATAGCTGGACCCAAAAAGACTCACCAGGCCAGGGGGAGTCCACCCAGTGCTTGATGTGGAGAATCTTCTCGTCCTTGGAGCGAGGGTGTGCTTCCTCGCAGATTTTGTCATACTTAGCCACCTCCTCCTGGGGGGCGTCCACACACACATACTCCATGTCAGCTCCCCAAACTATCACATGCCCTGCTCCTCTCCATGTCTCATCGCTCTCTGGTGTTCAGAGCCTCACCTCGAACTCCTGCCCAGTCACGATACCCTCGGCATGGTTCCGACAGCCTGCCACCTGTTCTACTGCCCATTATCTTGGACTTTCTCTACCCCCCAACCATTTGGAGCTAGACGAAGACATGCAAGTAACATATTCCACAAATGTGAGGTACAATAGTCTCTAAGGAGGACCAAAGGGAATTAGTATAAAATCCATCATGGTTGATGTGTCTACAAGCATGCTTAGCTGATGTCCATCAGACTTCATCATACACACTGTAAGGACAAAAGAGCCAGAACAACAGGCAGGCCTACCAGGTCCACGACCACGTCCTTGTGGAAGGCAGCCCTCCATTCGGCTGCCACGTTGCACACATACATGACAGCCTCAGGGTCATCAGCGTTGACGTGGAAGATTGGCACGTTGACCACATTGGCCAGGTTGGCGGGGTATGGCGAGGAGCGTGCCATGCGAAGCTCCGTTGTGAAACCAATCTGAGGGTGCAGGAAAGGAGCAAGTTCAGTGAAACTCAGCTCAGCTAAACGTGTTATTTTTCTGGAACCAATATCACCATAAAAGGAATTAAAAACAAAAATGAAATACTGAAAATAGGGCTGCTCAGTGGCTCAGAGAGTGCACTATTACTTAAGATCCCTCGGGTTGGGGGATCACACCTGCGTACCTTTCCCGTGTTATACGGGTTTCCTTCTGCAGTCCAAAGACATGCATTTGGAGTGTCCACAGTGTGTGAGTGTGCCATGTGATTCGCTGGCATCACATCCAACCCTGCCATATGCTGCCTGGGATAGGATAGGCTTAAGGCTCCAGGGCCCAGTGTGACCCTGTACTATACAAATGGTTAGAAATACAATTACAATACAGAATAATAGGCAGAATAATGGCAAAGTGAATATGGAGGTACAGATACATCATACCTTCTTGAGCTTTCAGACACTACAGATAAAGTCATTTTTCCAAAGAAGAGATACACCAGAAAATTCATGCAATTCCACCAATGACACAAAGACATGCCGCATGACCACTCTGAAGAAGTCACACTATGTATGCAATGTTTTTGGTCTCACTTTCCCTGGTTAAACAAAGGAGCCAATCTTCTGTGTGGAACTGAGGGAGGGAGGTGCGGATGCCTGGCATTCCAGCTGACCTGGTTGTTGACGACGACATGCATGGTGCCGTGGGTGGTGTAAGATGTCAGGTTGCTGAGGTGGAACGTCTCATAAACGATGCCCTGACCAGCGAAGGCAGCGTTACCGTGCAGCAGGATGGACATCACCTTAGACAGAGGTGCTCATCAGGAAAGCAGTGTCATGCCAGCGTTCCATCAGAGAGATAATGCCAGTATCACTCAATGGTGACTGTTAATTTGACATTGCTACGAGGGGGAGCCATTAAATCAAACAACTCAACATGCTAATACAAAGCCTGCCAAAGATTTTAAGACCACATACTGTGCAGATTAAACTGTGGTACAAGGAAGAAAGGGAAGAATAACTGTTTGTTTCACATGAGACTTACAGCAGAGAGAGTGTCAAGGGTCAGCTGCTGTTTGGCTAAGCATTAGAATGACTAAGATGTGTGATATAATTGATCTGGAAAGTCGCAAAATTGTTGGTGTGACACATGCTGTTTCCAGCATCTCAAAAGCTGCCGTCTTCCTATGATTTTTATACCCTATAGTGTCTAGAGTTTACAAAAAATGATAAGAGCAGCCCTGACCTCGTGGACTGGACCATCTGGGCCAGCAGGGTCCTCTTCTCCTCCTGGGTGAATTGCATCACACCGGGCTTCTCAAACTTCTGCCAGATCCACTGGCACTGGTCCACATCACTGATGAACATGAATTCTATGCTGATGTGCTGGCAGTATGCCAGCTAGAAGGGGCAGGAGTGAGGGTGGAGCACCTAGACCCACAAGTTCATATACGAGCCTCATATTGTGGTCCTAATGCCTGACATCAGTGAGCGAGGACATGAGTCCCGTCACTATTCTGCTGACTCCTCCCTCTCCCCTGGTTCTCTGCTTATTTCCATTTGACGGAGCATGACTACAGTAAGAAAGGATTAATGTCCTGACCAATGACTGCACAGAGATATCCGTAACTGGGTCTAGTTAACATTTAGTGCTGTACAGCTAAGGTTTCCCCATCTTAAACACATACACATTAAGCTCTGACCATACTTCAAATGTAAAGGCTGGCTTGTTCAGCCAAAGTCCATATCCCAAGCCAAGCGCATTGTCCTAGACTTTTCTTTTTGTGAATGCAGGTATGGTAGGGATGGGGGTACTGGCAGACCTCCAGCTGGCGAATGATCTCTCGCAAAGGCAGGGAGTTCTCATTGTTCCCAATGAGGGTGGTGGTGGGGAGCTGGAACACCTTGTCCAGGTCAGCCTCCCACTGGCCATTGGATCCTGGACAGGGGAGGGACCATAAGGTGTCAGGTAGGGGAGACAGCCCAGAACAGAGAATGACAAAGACAACACGGAAGAAAGGGAGAACAAAAACATGATAAAAGAACTTGAGCAGATTAATAATGCAAAAACAAAAACTATGTTCATGATCCCACTATGAAATCATATTTTTGTTAGGAATTGAAAACACCCAAAGCAGGAGCACAAAGGGGAACAACGGAAGACTCCAAGTACAAATTTGGGGGGGGTGGTGTTAAAAAACAAAATTATGCAGAGTATTCATTAATCAATTTAGTTTGGATTCTACTGCAATCATCAGCTAAATCATGGCCAGTTCATTTGGATGCAACCAAAACCAGCAATTTTTGGAATTTGCCACAATCAATCCTGGGAAATGCTGCCGCAATCTAGTACCAACCTATCTGATTAGTGTCAAACTGTGCACATGATGGGTTTATCACAGCCCGAGAAGCTCAATGAATCCCAAAACAATCAGCATGACTCAGTTAACTGATGACGCCAGCAGTGGATGGTCCTGAACCGAAGGCGACACCATTCATCAATTCCATTACAGGAACTACAGGCAGAGTGTTTACAGAACAAAGTGCATGTGAACTGCACACCAGACAAGACGTATACACACTGCCGGGGGAAGAACGTCTGAGGAAGACCACTTAGTCAAAAGCAAGAAAGAAAAGCCCGCTACTCATGCTACTCTCATACTTTAAATATAGCTCAGAGCTGTTTGTGTTCTCCCCCCCCCCCCCCCCCACACACTATTCCTCCATCCACACTTGCATTTGCTACAGAGGTGGAAAGTGAACCAGAGGCCAGGAAGCATCGAACAGAAGAAGAACTGGTAAAACAAGGAGATGAAAGTTTCTAATGTTTAAGTTAACAGAAGGTGCAGCATACACAACTGCCTACAAACAATAACTCATCTGCAATGCTATATTTACAAACAGAGAGGACAGCCCACATGGCACTGAAAAAATCAGGGAAGAATACTGGAGATGTTAAGTACCTTGACACCCATGTTTCAGGATTCATCACAACAGTTGCTACATGGACCAGAAATTTTCCATAAAATGTCCGCCATCTCGCTCCTTACAGGACATTGATTGCCCAACACAAACTTGACATCCTGGGCTCTCCATCTGCTTTTGAATCCAGTAAGAAGTGTCTTTGTTTGTGCAAGACTGTCCAGTACTGCAACCCGGCCACGTTAAAAACTGCGCAGTATGATGGTACTCACCATTTACCGAATGGATTTAACTGTGGAGAAACTGCTTGTTCAGATAAGCAGCACTAAATTTGTCTGAAGTTTGTGTTTTTACTTATTTTACATACTAAAGAAGACAAAATCAATTTAGTCACAGCTTTTTTTCAAATAACTCACCTTGATTCACGTCTGACTCAGACTCAATTATAAAACAATTCTATTCATTTTATTTATTAAATATGGCTAGCCCAACCAGGTATAAAGCAGAAGGCATAGTTACCCCCCTATCCCACCATGTTGAAATGCCCTCCCATTCTCAGATCCTTTGTCCCAATGGCATAAATGGTTGATTTAAACAGATTAATGAGGCTTGAAGCTGTAGAAGGGGCGGGAGGTAGGTGGTCAATGCCTGAGGATATAGTGAAGGATTCCTTTGCAGCTGAGCAGATGCCCCCCACCCCACCGGTACTCAGCTATCACTACAGGGAATGAACGTTGCACCTGAAATGTGGAGAATTTCACCACTTACAGTAAGACAAGTATAACCAGCAAAATAAGTAGGGAAATCCACCATGATCACAATTTAGTCTCATTTTGAAACTACAAAAGTACATGTAATTATGTATTTTGATAACAGAAATTGATATGGCCCAGGTTTAAGATTGTGGGTCACTGTCCATGCTTCAACAAGCAGCCTTCTGCTACAGTCTATGATCTTAACCAGTAAAATTAGGCTACCTAACACACTAACCAATGACATTTCAAGTAAAGTTACAACTAGAAATAAAACACCTCATGGTTGCTTGGCCTGCTCCAGAAAAGAACTAAAATTGAACTGACAAGTGTCAGCATTAGACTAAGCCTTGAAGAAAGTTTTCCCAAACCGGTTTGATCCTATATTCCTGCACCCAGAATCAACTGTGTAAGATCAGTTAAAGTAAATCGAGCTGCCATGTCCGTCAAAACTCTGACAAAGGGCATCAACTTCCCATTTAGACTATCAAATCCACAAACTCCTTGTCCAGGTGTCATCTATTCACAACAACATGCCAATTAATTTGATTTTTTACCCAGTATCTCAAAGAAAGGTTTGGTCAATGGGGGGGGGGGGGGGGGTGGTCAAAAAATTTTGTCCCACACACCTTTTAAAGCACAAAAAAAATATAAACGGCATGCTCAATTTTATTTGACCAAAAATACTTTT
>JAACJT020000095.1:20789838-20814560 GCA_009936485.2 Gymnarchus niloticus
CCCCCCCCCCCCCACCCCCCCACCCACCCCCCCACCCCCCCCCACCCACACCCCCCCACTCGCATCCTAGGAGCGGAAGGGGGGGGGGGGGGGGGGATAAAAAGAAATAATAAAGGACTTAAATAAACAACAAAGGCAGCAGATGGCATTGTTATGGACCCCGACACGTTGCATAAAGGTTCAAATCCCTTGTGAGGTTTTGCTGTTGCACCCTCAAGTGAAGCACTTAACCTGAATTACTGCAGAAAAACACGCAGCAATATAAACACATACAATGAAATGTCAGCAGTCAGCTCAGCAGCTTCATAATAATCATTTCAAATGTTAATAATAATAATCAACCAGATTAATGAACATTACAGAAGTGGGTCAGGCGACAGCACGTGAGCCTCAGTGGCGCCGGTGGCATGGTCCCGCCTTCTGTCTGTTATTTTCGAACAACGGAGTGCTGCGTCTGTCCATAAAAACAGCCCCAGCATCGCTCTCTCGCTCCCCCTCTCAGCACAGACTGTTCTCAGCTGGGAACAAACAGAACGCAATGTTCCCTCTTCGCGTTCCCCTCCGCAGCTCCGGCGACCCCCCTTGCACACCCTCCCTGCCATGCTGCCTCACACGATCCCCGGTGCCTCGGCTGATCGGCCGTCCCACCTGCTTTGCCCTGTGGGAGACAGGGGAGTGACAGACAGGAGCTCCAGACCTCCATGGTGTCTGGGCAGTTCAGGACCTTAGTGCAACACCAGCCCCCCCAACTACTACATAACACAAACACAGACAGCTCTGAGAGGAAACGTTTAAAATGGGAGTAAAATGGGGGCCATTCAGCAAAGAAGCCAGGAACGGGTGTGAAAAACAAGGTTGGTACAGAACATCTTCTGAAAGAGTGAAGGAATGGCACCATTTCAGCTTTCACCCTGTATTGGGGTCAAACTTTTAACAACCTTAGGTCAATCCCACTGTCTTCCCACACCCCAGAAAATGCCCCCCCCCCACCTTCCAATCAGCCCAGGATTTCAAAGGTGGGCCAGAGCATGGGCCAATCAGAAATCAGCAGCCTGGGGGCAGGAGCAAACCTGGGAATCCCTGTGGTTTGTCTGTCCCCCCCACCCCCCACCGTGTGCCTGGCTCCCAGACCCCCCAACCCCCCAGTCGCAGACACAGATGACGGAGTGGGCCTGGAGTAGGCCTTCGGCTCACACACAGACTAGTCGCCAAACATGTCCCCAGAGCCCCCGGCTTGCTCAGCCTAATGAGGAACAGGCTTGTCTTCCCCTTCCCCCACCAAACCAGAGAGCCCTTTGAGGAACAGAGATTCTTGGCTGGGTTGGGGTGGGGGTGCTTCTCTGATAGCACATTCCTGAGCATGGCTAAGTGCCCTGGTCAGGCAAAGTGAATATATTTTCACTTGGACCCATTCACTGCTGGCTGATTCACGAGGGTCTCCTGTCTGCATCACACATATCATCACATAAGCAGCTCGTACAACAGTCAGCGTTGTTGATTATCAATTTCATTTACTCACACGGTTCTCTCAACTTGACCACAGAACAAAGACATCTTTGGTATCTACGCAGCTTTGGGTTCCTGCTTGGTACATCTTTACTAGCCCCTATTCCCCAAAGACCTCCAGCCACGTGATGTACAGTACGCTGACCGCTGGACTTGTTCCAGGCTCCTATTCCCACAGGTTGGATGCTCAACCACAACTTAAAGAAAGTTCATGCAATTGAAGGTTTTCCTACATCCTCATAGCAACTCTTTTTTTTTTTTCCCCAGTCTTCCTCCAATGAAACAGTAAGCATTCCTCACAAATTCTTGGGTCTGAACGGGACCACAAATTGAGAGGCGTTAACAGGAAGCAAACTTGTCTGGAAGGTGTTGGCATGCTCAATGGTATTTGTGAAGGAGAGAGACAACAGTTGCCCAAGAAACTGGTCTATTACTCATATATGATATGCAACACTATCTGTCCACTTAATCCAGCTACGTGCAGTGCATGACCCCTTTGCGACACACAGAACAGACCTGAAAGAAATGTTTTTAAAGCTACAGGCAGAACGTGAAGCTACTGAAGCTGGAGTGTTAAGGCAGCAAGAGCCTAGGAAACAGAGTCAATCTTGGAGAATCCAATCGAAACAACAAAAACCAGTCAGCATCTCACCGTCTGTTCATAAATGCAATAGATGCATATTTTATACAATGTAGTCAGTATATAAAAGACAGGCACACTAAATGTTTTGTTTTTCACAAGCCATTTGCCATTGCCTTGTCACTTAAATTCTTGTCGTCTTTAATAAAAATCTAAATAAAAAAAATTAATAAAATAAAAGGCAGGCACACATGCATGGAGCGGCTTTGGCAGGGGAACCAGTAGGGATAGCATGTTGCAGACAATGGGCACACACAAACCAGCATTAAATGGAAAATGAATGCTCCTATCCAGCCGTGTTCAGCCGATGTCGCCTGACACTAACCCGTTAATCTTGAGTTAACTAGGGTCGTCTGCATACAAACAACAGCAAAAGGCAGAGATGGCAGCTCCAGAGGAATTGCATACATTTGGCAATTGAGCTGTACTTGTAAGTATGCTAGGTTTGTAAACAGAAAGTTCTAGAAAATAAAAATCTCCTTCTCTTGGACAGGGTCACAGGGGGCCTGGAGCATATACCAAGCAGCACAGGGTACAAGATGGTGCACATCCTATATCGGGTGCCGGGGCACACATGTGCCCTGACATACACACACATTCATACACTGTGAGCAATTTAGAGATGCCAGTTAGATTAATGACATGGTTTTGGACATTGGGAGGAAACTTGCACGACATGGAGATAGCATGCAAACTCCACACACACACACACACACACACACACACACACACACAGCAGAGGTGGGATTTGAACCTACAACCCTTCATGCTACCAAAAATAAACAAATCAGTCAAAGCTGATGCTATCAATTCAATTCAATCCAGAATCATTAATTACCCGATAAATTAAATACAATTTTTTTTTTTTTTTTTTTTGCTAATCTAGCTGGTCAATACCCTGGAGTGTGAAAAGTTTTGCAACAGTATTTCAGTGATCATTTCAGCATAGAAATTGCACTTATCTGAAGATAAACGTCCTGCAAAAAAAAAAGAGAGAGAGAAAATAATTTATGAGGCTTTTAAAGAGCAATATGTTTAGACAGTGTGGCATTTTCCAGCCAATTTACTTTTACACAACACATTACAATCTGTGTTGAGCTAACACATTCTTGGCATTTACATTGTTCCCTTTTGGCAACACCAGTGGGCTGGCTCCTCAGATCACCTCAATCTGTTTTATGAGCCTTTTGAAATTGTTACAAACATATTTATTAGACCTTAATGTTATTGGACTTTTCCTCTGTAGAGCCCAGAAGTCCAAGCATGTTCTTGAGAACAGTTAATAAGTGTCAAGAAACACTGTCTATATGTAATTAAGCAGTGTGCTTCGAGTTACAGGTCACAGGTAAACCCATCTGGCATTAGCAAGCCTTGCAACAGTGGGACCCTTGTCAGGACTCTGCTGAGCGATATGGCAGGGCACCCGCTGGCCCCAGAACGGTGCTGCTTCAAACTGGCAGCTCTCAGCCACTCCCACCCTGCTTTTGGAGGGAGCGGAACACAATGGGGCCAGAGGTGTGAATGGGTGGCATTTCAGGAACAACTAGCCGTCCTTTCAGCCAAGCTGGACAACACAGAGCCACCGGTGGGGGTGCTGAATCTGTTCCCAGACCCAGCCCAGTCAGGCCTGTAGACAGGGCCGCAGGTTCCACAGTCACCCACCAATCCATTGCTTCCTCCTCCTCACACCATGATAAACAACTGAAACAGGGTGGGACATACTCACTTCCACCTGCTCAAAGCTATGACTGGGGCCAATACATGCACACGCCACCCTCAGTGGAGCCGCTACATCATGAGAGCCACAAAGTGACAAGTGTTTAGAGCTCCACATATGGAAACACAGACTGCTGTGCAAACAGACACCTTAACCAGCAAGCTGGACAGTATTGACCAGAAGGTCATAGGTCACGGGAAAGGGAACCCACAAGGCAAGTTTTTCCCCGGTAGCTGGCAAACCAGGACAAATGACTGTGGCTAAATGCAAGTCTAAGCCAATGAATAGCCAATTAGTAATATACTGTGGATTTTCAGACTATTTTATTTAGATTGCTGTTTATAAATGTCAGCAACAAAGAATTAAAATACACAAACTGAAAAACATGGGATACCACCACTGATGTATCCACAGCTGACAATAAGGCTCTTTTACATTACAAGCGAGCATGAACCAGCAGCACTACATCATAATTACTCATAATTACTCAAATCAATTGCTCACTGTGCAATTATAACAAACAGAATTGCTTGCAGATAATTAATTGATGTACAAAAGATGAGTGTTAAGCCCTGAATTTTGCTGTGGAAACCCAAAATGAGATGTCCATTTGTCAACCCCACCATCACAGCATAGTAGTAGCACAAATGACATCCCAAACCATGGATCCACCAGTCCCAGCTAATCCTAGGTTAGGCCTGCTGTGTTGTTCCCTGGGCTGATGGCCAGCAGGGGGCGCTCCAAATTACTGCAGACATTCATACTACTGCCAGCAGGAGCCCCCTTCCCTCATGTGGAGCCCATACCAGCCCCCAGCACTTAGCAGGGGGCTAATCCTAGTACAGTAACACAAATCTCTGAGACTCCAGAGGCATTACCCCATTTAACAGCGTCATTGATTATTTTTATTCACTCATTCATCATTAAATTTATTTACTTGCGTAAGAGGCAATGCACTGTTTCAGCCCGTTACATAGGCAGACACTAAACAAGGCAATTTGGATGAGGCATGTTTCTTGTGTATGACAGCAGCTTTCAAAAACTCATGGCTGTCAGTAATCCAGGTCCTCAGCTTCTGTGCTACCCACTGAACCATGAAAGCCGGTGCGGTCCGACAGCCTTCCACTGGCAGCTGGACGGCCTAGACGCAAATTGCTCACAGACTGTGAGAGGGTTTAAGGGAAAGACTGGGGAAGTCGGACAGCCCCGTTGCGTCACTGCTGTGGTTGCTGGCAAGGCAACGGTGATGACGTAAGGGGGCAGAGCCAACTGTGGTCACAGGGAAGAGGAGAAAGAACAAGAAAACAACCACGCACACACGCGGAGTACCACACTCACTATGACTCGGGAGTTTGTCTTTGCTAGAAGGACCACCTGATGACCCCATGCTGCAATGAGGGGTGCATATTGTTTCAGCACAAAAAGACAAAGAAAGTCTGGCAAAGTTTCACCAAAACTCAAACAACCAGTACCCCAGAGGAGAACAGGCAGCATGGGGGGGTGGGACTGGATCCAAATTAGACAGGGAATAGGATTTGGACCCATTCTGCCTTCACATACTCTAGGATTCTTTGACAACTTGCTTGGGTAATTCCCGGCTGTTTATTGACATGGGTAAGCCACAACATCAAATCAGGACACTACGAATGTGAATCTGAGTATCGCGATGGTATTCAAAAGACAATACCATGTGTGACATCCTGTTGAATTTTACTTTAGCACATTTATAGACTTTTATTTTGAATAATAGAGCAGTGCTGTACATTCATTCGGACTAAAGAACTAACTGTCGTTCCCCATGACTCAGGTTCAACAGATCATGATATAATTCCCAAATTCCATAATTACTTTTTCCAGGAGGACTATTGTAAAAACAAAAAAATCGTTTAGATGGTTATACTTCGGACCCAGCTGTACACAATGACCCATACCCTTTTCACAGAAATGGACCTGAGCAGGAGATGCTTTCAACAGGTGAGCTGGTTTGACCCTTGAAAGCACAGAGGCATTTATCTGGCTAATCTAATTGCAGGACAAGATGGGAACCGGGGTCACGTTGGGCCAAACACAGCTGCCCCTGGCAGGAAATGAAGGAGAAAGCCCTCCTGTCTCACTGGGTCCTGGAAAGCCCTTTGATCAGGTCGCACAAAGTCAATCACAGACTGCCACCACTGAGCACGCAGCTTCTGAGAAGGATGTAGTGGCAGTCTGTGGACAGGGGCTCCAAGCAGCAAAATATCACAGCAGAAATTAATGACTTCTCTGAGGCCAGAAGGTGTACAGACAGAGAGAAACCTCTGATAAATCAGTCTAGGGGAACTGTAAGTTTGTGTGTCAGGTCAGATCATTTAAGGCACTTTGTCAGCAGGGTGCACAAGCAGCTCATTCAGGGGATGAGAGCTTGCATGCATTGCGAGCCTCAGGACCTTGAGCTAGAAGAAAGGTGCACGTTTATAAATGAACCCCTCCACTGCGCATATACCAAAAATCTGACGTCAGGTCCGCGGACAAGCATCGCTGCTGGGGGGTTTTTTGCACCGTCAGTGTGGTGCGTGTCAGAGTGGGAGTCCCGCCCCCATACTATGAGTCACCGCCAGCTTGTTTAGCTTCCTCTGACACCCTACTGACAAGGCGCTGGCTGAGCACTAGACTCACGAATTCGCAAACTGTTCATATTGTTCACTCACACTGACCAGGACGACTCGTTCCATGGCAGCAACAGAAGGCTGCACGACATCGGGAGGGGGACTGAGTATGATGATGGGAAAATCCTTTGTCATCGCTCATCTCCGCAAACACAGCCTTAGCTTGGACCTTGTCTGACACAGCCAGCAGAAGAAGTGACCCAATGACCCATCTATACTGTAAGACACCAGTGAAAAGTGCCAGAAGCAGGCTAGGCAGAGACTTGACACAAAATCTAACACACTAACCATGTGTCAATTTGTTTACATGAGTTAGGACCCTTATGGAAATAGAGTAATCAATCCCTAATAGTCAATTTCAATGGAGTTCAGGGATCCAATTTTTGTCATTATTATTAGAACCCTACACACCATGCTAATATAGTGGACAACCTTGCAAAGGAACACAGAACAATAACATGGAACAATAACAGGAGAAGTCAGCGTTAACAATCGGTGGAACCTCAGTTTTGGTTAAAAAGGCCATTTCAGAAACAGCATGACCGACAGAAAAGTCGCTTCCAGATTTAAGTCATTACTGGTATCTGATGAAGCTCCATTTCTGTATTTAAAGGTGAACCAATGACCAGGTAATAGGTGAGACTACAGAAAACACCTGATGTGTGGTCAGCGGTAACTGCTGACCTGTGAAGGTGTACCAGAGAAGCAGAATTTGGAAGGATGCAGCGACCTTTGAACAAGCTCATTGTGGGAACCCTCTCTCTCTCTCTCTCTCAAGAACAGGAGAGCGCCCAGGGACCAAGAGTGAACTTGACCTTACTTGTAGCTGGAAGCTGGCACAGACAATTTCAGCCATATTCCTAGTATTTCTTCAATCTGCTTCATATAACGCACTAATCAGCATAACCAGCAGCACTGTTGACTAAAAAGAGGAGATGGTGATAATGGTATCAGACTCTGTGTTTTCATAACTGATTTATGACTTGATTGATCAACTTGTTCACGTTTGGCCCACAGTTATTGACATAAAAGAATGAAATGTTTTCAAATGAGCAGAAACATGGAAGTCATTTAGGTCTACTGAGCTGTGGGAGATGGGTTTACAACATCGCCATTTTTGAAGAAGGCCTGGCACGATCAGCTAGATGACTGCCAAATCTTTTTTTTTTTAGCAAGATGGTGCTTTAGCTGGACATCAAGTAAAAGCTCGCTGCTGGAAAGTTTCTAAAAGAGAAGACAAGCAAATCTCAGAACGCTCTTTAGATGCTTCCTGTTGTCCATATCTCACTGGGTTAAAGAA
Source organism: Gymnarchus niloticus (assembly GCA_009936485.2). Classification (NCBI taxonomy): domain Eukaryota; kingdom Metazoa; phylum Chordata; class Actinopteri; order Osteoglossiformes; family Gymnarchidae; genus Gymnarchus; species Gymnarchus niloticus. The sequence continues at coordinate 20,797,647 of JAACJT020000095.1, forward strand.
CTAGGTTCATCTCCTCTTTATAAACCTACAGAATTGGGAACATCATGGGTGGGGTTGGGTTTATAAGTTCTTGGCCAAATCAACTCTCAGTACATTATGTCAGGCCCCCCCGGCTGCCAGTGAAACATTATGAAGAGCCAGGTCTTCCCCCCCCCCATGTGTGGATCTCAGAGACAAACCCCACCCAGCACTCCTGCTAGACACACCTTACAAACTGACCTGGAGGAGCAATACGATCATGTGGTCTAGCAGCACCCGCGCAGCTCAGCGCAGATAAAAGCTGTGACGGACCTCATCAATCCGCAGCCGGTGTGCTTTGAACCCAGGAGAAGGGCTAATTGGGCCTCTGACTAGTCGGCCGCCAAGCCCTCTCTGCCTGGCCTCCCAGACACAGGATCTCCTCCCCCTTTGTGCCCCTCCCGAGGGGCTGGTTAGTGGGGCAGGCTTTTGATCCAGACCCCTGGTCCTCAAAAGTGCCTCTTCATTCCCACATCAGAGTTTGACGACTGAACGGGTACCATGGCCCAAACCTCCAAATGTCTTCTCGACCCTACAGGAACGAAGAACTGCTTGAAAGCTACCATGGCACATGTCTACAGTGAGATTAAGACATTATCTATTAACCAAAGCTCTCTTTTTCCTGGGCAACATAAAGAGAAAATTTCCCCCTTTTTTTTTTTAAATAAGTTTGGTATTTTCTGAAGGGTGCTGGGTAAAGTGTTGTTCAAGCATGCCACAGCACTTCAGGGAGTTACATTTGTAACCCAAGTCGCATCTTCTGCCCACGCTACAGCCTTAACACCCTGCTGTGGGGTCCAGACAGCTGTTCCATGACTAGACTGGAGCAGCATTCGTTAATCAGTGAAAACCAAAGACCCCCCCCCACCCCCACCCCCAGCATTTGTCCTGGATGTAATTGGGAATCAAAAGCATGCATTTTTTAGCCTGCAGTAAGGCTCAGGCATACAAAAGGCAGTGCAGCTTTTATGAATGAGGATGGAGTACTGAGCTCTGTAACCCAGACATACCCACCCAACACCCCATCATGTCAACTGCACCAACTGGCCCAGTTATGTTCAGCTAGATGATGGAGGGCTTGGAAGGGGAGGGTATGGTGGAGGATGCAACACAGCATGCCTAAGGACATGCCGCAGCAGGCATCGCGCCATCCATCGCATGCAAGCACTAGCGGCACAGAGTGTGAATCTCATCATGATGCCAGGTCTGTGAGCGAGACAGCTGCAAACCTCCTGGGGGGGGGGGGCATCAGGGGCAGCCCCCGTGGAAGACAAAGAGATAGTGAAAGTGCTGCATTGAAGCTGCACTTTGATGCACAATCCCCCCCCCCCCATGAAGTCCAGCACTGCACATGGTCCGGCCAGTAGCACAACCATCTACTTGCCCATCTGTTGTGTGCGAGGCAATTTGGCGTAAGGAGCGGGGTGGGGGGCTTGGCGGAAGCCTGCATGGATTACAGAAACACCATCTGACCATCTTCCTTCATGCTACTGCTTAGTGAACCCCTGCCGAAACCCCAAATTAGTCAACTTCAGACCATTGGCCATATGCCACCCAGGTGCCAAGACAGGGAAAAAAAAAAAAAAGAAATCAGTAAAATGACGTAAACGTGATGGTATCTAGACCATCTGAATGACTTCCTGTGAAATCCCAAGCACCAAAAGCTCCTCATTGTGCCCTGCTGTGTCATTTTAAATATGACACAATGAAACTAAAACCCAAGGCACAGTGACCACCAAAAAAAACCCCTAAGCAGCCAACATGAAGTTAACAGATTTTTTAATGACTGTAAAGTAATTTCAGAATGTGCCAGTCTGCTTTTCATCACACCATCAGAGAACCCAAAATCTTCCCCAGGAGAAATTCTCCTCTCCACTACAGTACTCCCACACGAGGGGGAGGGGTTGTCAGAACATGTCAGTGACTTAAGGAACACTCTTGCATGGCTTTTCCTTGCAACCCCAGCAGCACAGGTTAAACACGCCACTGATCTCACGGCTCACCTGACAGCAGGAACGCATCACGTGTCACTAACCATGACCACATTTTCCATGAGTGTTTCCTCGTAAATCTCTTCTGAAAGCTGGACGGTGACACAAACTGCCTCTTTCAAGGAAAAACGCAAGAGAAATCTTTATGGTCAACCCATCCAAATATTGAAAAGGCTCAGTATTGGGCCCAGTAGTTGACAGGCCAGAGGTGCAGGGAGAAGAACATCTATATATCAAACACCAGGTGATCAGTCTAAATATTTGTTACATAGAGCTTCTTAGGTGTCTGCTCAGGCCAAAATTTGTAAAGCCTTCCCAACAGAAATATAGATAAAGGTGAAGCAATGACAAGTCGTCAGCTCTCCGCAAAGAGCTGAGCATCACACTGACTAACCACCACTGAAACCATTTATGGAAAATACAACTGACAAACTGATGAGTCAGCCCAGTTGTCCCAGACCACCGACGTCATTTTCCTCCAACCCACGGTCTACGCACCAGAATCCATGACGCTCTCCGGGTGCCGCCAGCACCTTTCCGGGGGTTAAACATCCTTAAGGATGCATGGCAACTTCCAATAGCAAAATCTGATTGGGAGGTCAAAGAGGCCTGAAATGAAGCCCTCACTCAAGCAAGGTTAAAAAAAGCTGAGACTGAGTCAATGCTTATGGAAATGATCTGTTTTTAAACTTGTCATGTGCCAAAAACCAAAAATAATCACAATGATAATAAATAAATGATACCAAACTAATTGCTCTGGCTTAAAAATAACAGATGAACTTGCTCAGGCCTGAGACACAACACTTCTTCCACTGAGATGAGCAGGCAGTTTGATAGCTGATAAGCCATTGGTTTCCGGCGATTTCTTTTTCTCACCCAGCACGCCGTTTTGCCTGCCAGCTGCATCCCGGTGGGCTCAAATGACGGCTGTGTATTGCTCACACTTAAGTTATTCAACACACCCCCGTATCATAGGGCCAGTAAACAGGGGAAATTGCACCTCCTCTTTGAACATACTGCTAGGAAAAAAAAAAAAAAATGTCTAGCACTGATCTGATTGAAAGAACGGCGTGACCAAGGGAAGGAGAATTTTCCAACAAACAGGGTTATGATACTGCTGGTGATTAACAGCCTGTATGTGGCCCATTTCTATAGTTTGTGAATGAATGTAACATCTGACTTGGGAGAACAAAGCTGAAAATAACTTTGATAACAACATAACTGCTTTGCAGGGGCTTCTTTCCACAAGTCAATTTTTAAACCACTGCATAAGCTACACTCAGGTACACGCCAGCCTTTTATTTACTCCTTCAATTATTAAACGGGGTGGATCGTGACCACTCATCTTTTGAACAGAGGTGGGACATATTACATCCAAGCGGAATCTGAAGACAAGGGAGACATCTACAGCCCTTCTGTCACCAGTAAAGCTTCCTGCCATTTCAAACCTTTCCTGAAATGCTTATAATAAGCAGGGCATGTTTGCTTGAAGGGGACCAATCCCTTGGTAGGTCAAACTCCAGACACTGATAAGTCTTAAGACCGTTCAGGGTCTGGGGATCTTCAGCAAACTTCCAAGGCAGCCTTTTAATACACCACTCACTGGATAAGCTGGCAGCACTGGCCTCCAGTTAACATTGCTCTAGGTTAGGGTATAATCACGAAACAGCCTTTCTCCAGCCATTTCCATCATAAGAGGAGTTTTTATTTTGGAAAGTTACAAATTGATAAACATCTCCCCCAGCCATAATTAGAAATAATAATGTCCATTTTAAATTTCAGTGAAACGTTTTTTTTTTTTTCCTGGAGGGCATCGCCTTCGAATACGTTTCCTGACACGGAAAGGGAAAACGAATACTTTAAACCGCGACGATACAATGTCATTTATTGTACATGAAATCGGTGACAGTGGCAGTCAAGCGCGTTAAAGATCAGGTAAGGTATACTAGACTTTAAATTTAAATATTGTGATCACAGTCCGATATGCTGAGGAAATGGTCATATACAATACATTCTTATATGACGATTACACACGTTACTCTGCAGATCGTGTCATATTCTTTGGGTAAGTGTAGCAAACACTCCAAGTGTGTAGAAAGCTTCATCCAGCATGCAATGTTATGGACAATATTAAAACAGAATAGACAGACCGCCGGGCAGGCTGCGCAATTCAAACAATACATTGCAGTGCTGTAGGGGTTAGCAGAGTTAGACAGGGTTTTAACTGTGCCAAATAAAGTGCCACAATAACGTTTTGGTGAGCAGACGGGCCTGATGTTTAAACGCAGATTAACTAACCGTGGCTGGTATCATTAGACTCCGATTTCGGGATCTTTTTTTCCCCCCACATTAAAATCGAAGCCGACGGCACAAGTCTTAACATTGTGGTTCAAACGTCGCTGGTTTTGCCTTAGCGAAGCAAATGAAACGTAAAGGAAACAAAACAAAATCGGTTTTTGTTTTAAATTTGCATCGAACTAAAAAAAAAAAAAAAACAATATGATAGGAAAGACAGAGAGGCTGGACATGTGCGATCGATCGCAAACAGCATTCCAGGTACAGAGGATCCAGTACCGTGGCACTGCAACAAAGTAACAATGGGAGACATTTTGTACATCCTTCGCCATGCCTAAACCCAAATTAGCAGGCCAATTGGTTTCTGTAACCCGCCAGTTGACGGAGACTGTGTCCTGTGCTCCGATCATCAGCCACATTTCCTTGACAATGTAAAGAGCGCACATCGGCCATTATTAAATGGCCAAGTTAAGTGGGCTAGCTTAGGTTAATTAGCGTCTGATCTCGTTAAACCACACGTGTTACGGACAGATCGCTCCCAGCACTTTCCGCACGCACGGCCAAAAATGCAGCAGAACGTGGAAACATTCGCGGAACCGACAGTCCTTCCAGCTTGGGGCTTACCTTCGACTCAGACTGCCCGAGGTTGATGTGCTCCTGTCTGAACCTCCAGTCCAACAGCAGAAACCCAGGAGATCCCTTTCCGAAAGCTCACGCGCGCCTCTCGCCTCTACAAAGCCACTGTCACCAGGAAGGTGGCTTCTAACTTTGCTACCTGCCTTTAGTTCTTTCCCTTCCTTTTCTTCTTCTTTTTTTTTTTTTTTTTTTTTAACGCCTCTCCTTCAGGTGTAGCTAGCTAGCTAGCTAGCTTCTCCGTGCTGTCTGCCCAGCCAGCGAGTTAATCCAGTAGTTTGCCGGATCCCTTCGCTAAGTTGTATTCTCCATCTCCGGCATATGTACAGCGTATCTCAGCCGTTAGTGTGCTAAAACACAGAAGGGGATATGTCTTGCCAGGCTTGGGGGGGGTCAAGGAACTATAAGTGGAGCCGGCGGTGGGGTAGATCCTCGTTAGAAGGTGCATGGGTACAATACTGAAAGTGAGGAGGGCCGATCATGCTGGTGTAGATGCTCGGCCTGCGCTGCATACCTCCCTCTATTGCACAATGGCCTGCTATAATTTATTCATGAGATCATGAGGATGGAGGTTCTCTGTCGGAGACGGAGAAAGAGCTGCTTTTTTTTTTTGCTTTTTTTTTCATGTCTCTCTTCCCCCTCATTGCCTTCCTGAATGACTTATCCCTGTCTTCAGACTACAATAGCGTATCAACTGTTGTTGGAGTAACAAACGAGAAATACGTCGTGCCATCCGTAGTGTGTTCTTGTGAGTAGTACTGACGAGCTCGCTGAAACTTGCGCCATTTTGGCTTTTACATTGTACCAGAGACGCTGCTTAAAATGATTTAACCTCACAGATGTCTCAGTCCTAATGATTTATATATTAAGATAGCGTTTCCCGTGCCTTACCGTGAAAGGCTTTTGATGTCTGTGAGGTGGTTTTCTTCTAGAGCCGTCATTGATTGTTTCAAGATACACGTACCTGTATTCAGACCGTTTTTACATTATTATTAATAATTTGTTTGTTAGTAATGACAGTATATTGAAGGGCAGTGCTGTGCGGATGGCGCTGTTTGTCCTAATCAAATTCAATTTACAACAACAAAAGTATCGAAAATCCAGCAGAAAAAAATTCTTGACCACATTAGTTTGTGAATTTTTTTTTTTCTGTTCTGTAAGTAGTATTTTGAATTCAACACGTAATAAATTGTCTTTTCTGATATTAGTCATAGCAATGTATGTTTTTGAAGCAATTGCCAGAATAGCGATTGAGAAATAATTATATGATTATCTTCGCACCATTTATGTTTCCAGGCATAACCAAAAACTTTTTTTGAACAATGTTAAACATTGCAGAAGTAAACCATTTATCTGATGTACAGGACGTCAGTTTTGGCTTTTTTAATAAGTGAACTTAGGAACATAGTTTGGACATACTGTTCAAGTAGGGGTCTTAGCCCGTTATGTGAATTTTGGCCTGAGAAATGTGCCTGTACTGTGCGTCCTGTTTTGGGGTTCTGGCCAATGCTGTGGGGGTGGGGGACATGTAAAATTTGAGAGCAGGCTGGTGTACAGAATAACACTAAAGCAAGGTTATAGAAAGTCAAGCCCAACCACACCCTATAAACTCAGGGAGGAGCAGAGAATTTCATAAAACGTTTGAAAACGAAAAGCTGGATGAATGACAAAAAGACACACCAGAACATACAGATAGGAAAAAATTATAATGAAGTTTGTTCATTTGTCTGTCACTGAATTACACACAATCACTTTGAGGTTTAATAAACAATATTAAATAGGTATCTGTGAACTATATATAGTATACATACATGAACTATATTTAGTACAAGGTAATACAAGCTTTAAAAGCATTTAGTACTGAAGTCAACACTGACCAGAATGTTGATCAGTTTTTGACACGGATCGGCACAAGATCACCCAGAAAACTAAAGAGCAGTATATTGTTGTTGTTATACATGCTAATATAATATTGATATTGACTTGCTACAATTACAACATGTAAGCCAAAGTCAAACCAATCTTTCAAAAGAATTGTGCATGGCCAGCATTAGTCATGGTGGGGTGATACTGGCAACACGAATTTTGGTAATTTGTATATACTGTGTATATATATTAAAAAAAACACTGACCAATTAACAACACCTTCTGTGTACTTGCTTTTAAACATCATGTCACTTTCTGTTCATTCTTGCCCACTCCCACCCACAGTTGCTTTTTCCCACTGTTCTGACATCTGGGGCTCCACTAGGAATTCTTGGTCATATAAAGGCTTGATATATGGGGCCCCATCCCTCACCTCTTTCATGGGAATATGCTCTCGTGCCAAACTTGCCCCATGGTGCCCCTGCTGACATCACACTTCTCTTTGCTAAAGTGAAACTCTGAAATTTGCCACTGTATGCATTATAACACCAAAATTAGGAGTGGGGGCTTTGAAGTTCAAAACACACCCCCATCATTCATCATTGAAGATCATGTCACATCACACATGTATGTAAATTGTCTCCGGGGGTTTATAATGGTTAAAATACCATCACTGTCCAAGCTATTTCGTACATCAAGGAGACTCTGTATACATATAAAATATTAGTGAAATACCATATATGGAAGTGGTATGAAACACAACAATATTTCCAGTGCAACATGTTGCCTTGCACAATGGATTTGGGTGGGCATGTCATAGTAGGTGAATTATATAAATCAGATAGAGTATCTCCACTTCAATAGCTGAAGAATCGCTGTCATTTTGGCCTGTCCTAAGGACATAATATATACATTGTCAATTGTGCCTTGATGGATTCGGCTATATGTCACTTTGAGTAAAAAGAGCCATCAGGATAACATAGAATCCATCATAATCATTTAACGCAATAATAAAAAAAGATATTTAAAGTTATAAAATATAGCTCGTAACTTAAAAGATACTAAATTTCCAATAAGGAGAAAAACACTGTAGGGCATTGATCTAGAATTGTGGATTGATATTGAATAAAGGATTCAGAATTAAAAATGTGTCAATTTGGAGATCCTCGTAATGAAATATGTCGGTCGAACCTATTTTATTGTGTTAGGCTGTGAAAATCGGTTAAGTAAAACATAACTAAATGAAAAGATGTATTTTCAATGGCTTCAACATGTTTTGTTTTTTTTTTTTCTGGAAGCGGCCAAATTCCTATGACTCATCAACCACAATCAAAGTCATATCACACATCTGTTTCTGAATGAATATCCAACTGTTAAAATCAACACGAGCACATATTTCCAGCAGCTCTCAAATAACCTGATGTCGAATTTATGTCGAATTTAGTTTTGCACCCTCCTTAAATTACGATGTCAGCGCCACCTTAACCAACACGGAAAAGAGCAGTCTCTAAGACTTCGAGTCAATAAGACACTTCACTGAAGCGAAGAACGCACGGGAATGTACCACTTCTACTTCTGGGGAAAATATGCGCAATTAAAGTACGGAAGAAAGACACTGATTCCTGGTATGACTCTAGCGTACGTTAGTGCAGAGTAATACTGTTGGGCAGTCTCTTTTAGTAATCATTACGGTTACAGAGGAGGGAAAAGGGCCCAAAATAGCACACCATCTACATCTCCCCGCTAACGCAAATCTGCTGATGGTTTGTTCTGCTTGAGATGGCCGGCTGTCGCACATCATGGGAATTAGGCGGCAGAGAGACGGAGAGCTGAAGCCAGACCTAAGCTGCAGAGAGGGGAGTAATGGATCTGGGAGTTCAACATTAAATGGCACTCCCAGTCCTTGAGCTTTGGGGTCAAATTTACAATTATTTGCCTTAGAGACATCTCTTTACCACGGTCTCTTTCAGGAACGCTGCACTAAAAAGAATCGGCTGATCAGGTAACGAAAATAAGCGAACAGGAGCCCCGAGCGTACAGTAGAAAGTCAGTACTACACCGCTGGACTAAGTAACATCTTCTGAAAACTCTATGATATTAAAATTTACAGTACAGGCTCTCTTAATACCTTGGGTAGAAGTGTTGATGTTTGAACAGTTACAGAAAGCACTGAAGGTGGTGTTTGGGACTGGAGCAGATTCATACATTTTTGTGTCAAAATATTCTATAGTTAATTACAAAATGTTACATGACAGCAACAACAGATTGTATGCCATTCTATAATTTTTTCAATAGAAATACATAGGTGAATAATACCTGACTGAACAGCTGTGTCACAAAGATGTAAGTAACACGGGAATGACTGTGATTTAGGAGCCAGAAACAGGGTTAGTTTTATCATGGCTGACCCTTTCATCCCCTGTTCAGGATATGGGTGTGTAAATGTACCAACACCATGCACTGGGGAAGCTGTCTGGTCTGGTTTATTTAGAAGTATCATTCTTATTTGTGCTGCACCACATTGCCTTGCTCTGATTGTGTGCAGTCGGGGGGGGGGAATCAAAGTGAGCCCCTCTGCAGCTCAGGGTTGCCCTGGAAACAGGTGCTGATATTCTTTGTATTTTCTTCATTTTCTCCGCCTTCATCCACAAAGGAGCAACAAAACCCCCCTCCCCCGTCCCAACCTGCCGCAAACCCTCCACCCTAGCCTGCTGCAGTCATTTGACACTGTCACACGACAGGAGGATCAGCCACCTCTTCCCATCGGAGGACGCATCACGTCAGGGGCCATTGATCCCCTCCGGGGCTGCGAGATCTGGTCGATGCTGGTCACAGCAGGTCACCTGCTGACCTCCAGCCAATCTGTAGCCCAACATCTGGGAGCACCAGCTACTGCGGTTTTCTCTTGTCCATCCAATTGGCTCAGAGAGAAACCGTCAGCAAACCTAATGGTCATTTCTTATGCTTGGCTGTCTTACAAATTGCAAAACAAAGAAATGCTATTTCTGTAGTCCTATTGCAATGATTCATCACATAGAGTTGTGTGTTCTGTATTCACAATGATATTTACAGCTGCATTGTCTTACCTAACCACCATGCAGCATACATTTAGGTATGTATGTGTTCACAGACATAGACTGCACTTTCATTTTTTGGCCTTTTCAAGAATCTTCTTTTCTTAGCGACCTCTGCATTCCATTGCAGTGACTTTGCCATTCTGGCCAGCGGAGGAGCATTCCAGGGAAGTCGCTGACCAGCAATAACAGCTCGTCGCTGTGCTGTGGGGGCAGCTCCCATGAGATGGGTGCGCCTTTTCTCCAGAACGCCAACGCAGGGAGTGGCGGGCAGACCACCAAACCCTACCCCCCCAGCCTGACCGTCACTCCCAGTAACACCAGTGACACAACAGTATTGGGTGGATCCTCACAGCCCCCGCATATACACTTGCATGCACACATGCTTTGAGTTTAGACAAAGAAAATATAGCTTGAGGGTCTTTGATAAATGGGAATTATGTTCAACCTCAGAGCACAATCTCAAGTAAAAAAAATGTAGAAAATGACGAAAATTTCAAAAAGCAGCACAATTACAAATAGTGAAACAATCTCAAAATGGCAATCATCAGTTACAAAAGGGTATATCCCTCAGTTGAATGCCCCATACAGGTGAATGACCCAAGCTCCAAGAAGCTCTGTAAAGAGTAAATAACTATTAATGTTTCTGTGGAAGGTAAGATGGAGGTCAGGAATGAAAACTTGTGATGAAAAGAGCAGTCTGTGGAGATGTATAACAGGTACTCTCTGCTGACACAGAAATCTTGAACTTCAGCCTTGAAGTTGTGTTGTGGCTCAGTCAAGATGTTAATGGTGATTTTTTTTTTTGTTACAAACTTACCTGTCACCTTGATCTACACGACAATGCACCCAATCCTGAAAGAGAAAGGAACGCAGACAAAATCCCATGACTTGTAGCTCTTGGATTTTAGCTGGGATTGGAGTCTCTGTCCCTCGAGAGCTACAAGGAAGGCTGTTTTATTAAATCCATCCAAGCAGGCAGGTAATCAGCCTGGAATAAGTGAATGAACACTGTACTATTCATGTCATATTAAGCTTCTTAAGCTTGAGGTTGTGTCGTTGCAACCCAAGAGCTGTCCTGTTATGGCATCATCTATTGATAATAGGGTGCAGGACAGTTAAAGATGGACAAGCAGCAAAGTAATGTATTGCCAGCAATGGCCACTTTTATCTACCCTGACTAAAGTTGAAAAGGGTGGGGTCACGTCTGGCTGGACTGCCTGCTGAAAGATACTCAGTGTGTGTGTATGTGTGTGTGTGGGGGGGGGGGGGCTACAGGATGAAATCATGTGACATGTCACTGAGTGGAGGGGACGCTGATGGGAAAAAGCCCCGAGGAAGAGCCATCTGATGCACACAGGGAGTCTTTCTCATTTAAAACAAGCTGTTGTTCTGTGCATCCATGGGGGAAGGGTGAGGTTTCAGGGACCCTGGCTGTCATAAAGAGCACACACATGGCCTGACTTTTCAGCTGCCTAATTAACATGATTTGTCCTTTTTAAAATTCTACCCCGAACACCCTAAGTGTATCTCGTTTTATCCTTATAGACCACAAACTATGGTTACGCTTGCTTGACCTGGTGACCCTGACACCTGTACCTGGCCTCTCTTCCCACACTTCACCAGTCATTTCTATGAATACATTCACGGGCAAAATTGGAAATATGCATTACTTACACCCTCTAACAAAGTTGTTCAATAATATTGGTGTTTACTCTTGGTTGGAAAGATTTTTTGTGTAATGCTATTTTTCAATCATTTCACCATTTTCTCTTTAAACAATTTTTTATTTGCCTGTCATTTACATAAAAATGTTACTGTGTTGAAGATGATGCTGGCTTTAAATAGTATATATAGTACATTTTTTAAAATATATGGAATTTATTTACAAAATATTTTGTTTTATTGCAACTCTCATTTTAGTTTGATGCTATCTTCCAAGCTTTGAAGGATTCCTTCCTTTTTCTCCTTTCCTCTCCATATTCTGCCCATCCCCCATCCTAGTCAGCTAACTAACCAGGTCACTTGGAATTTACCCACAATGCTTCACCGGCGCTACCACAATGCAGCATACGGATGGCATTAGAGGCCAGCCTGACCTGACCTGCTCTTTAACCCGACCAGTACCACTCTGCACTCCTTATGTGGAAGAGGGATGTGATCAGTTATTCAAATGAGGAAATGCCGCCAAACATAATGCCGATGCCGTTCAAGTAATAATTTGGCAAGTTTCTTTTAATTTAGGCTCATATTTCGACATTGTGGCTTAATTCACACAACCAACGTTACAGTTATATATTTGCCGCCAGGTGAATCTCAGGTCTCCATTTACAGTATTAAAATGCAAACCGCTGTCAATTGCTTACGGCCTGGCTATCTAAAATGAGTATTTAATTGGTGATGTTAATATATTCGGTGTTGAAAAAGTACCCACGTCTGTTTTGCGGCAAACGCTGTAATATTACGATATAAAACGATTTCCTTATTAAAGTAATTCCACATCAATGGTGAATACATACACACACACTTGTACATTAAAAGAAACAAAGCACCTGGCTTTGGTCCTTCATCTGATATTTCCATTATCCTTGTTCGATGTCGGAAATTAATCAATCAATCTATTTTTTAATAAATGAAGCAGTGTAACTCGATCTTGACATCCGTGCACCGGCAATCTCGATAGATTTCAATTTAGCCTCTAGAAATATCATCGCAGAGTGAATAGCTGCATCTATTAGTAGTGCATTGATGTAACATACACTTATTTGTCGTAGGGAATGTAGGGACCATGCAGGTTGTATACCATATTTAGAAAAACGTGGTGGTTGTGATGGGGGGGGGTGGTTGGTAGCAAACCTTTCCAATGACGCCATTGCAGCAGATTGTGGCGAGGACAAAGATCGCCATGACAACGCTGGGAAATGCGGGAGAAGGCTGAGTTACGCCTCAGCTTGTGTTACACTCAGCCAAAAAACTGAAACCAACCTTTAGGTGGCAACGCCAACCTCGGTGCCGTTTTATAATTTTGTACTGATTCGCAGTTAGGGATGTTAACGTACACCTACATTTGTCGTCCTAATATAAGAAATATAGCTAACCGAATTACAGGTATGCTTTGATTTCCAAATCAACGACATCTGATTTTCTTGGCAGTGTACGATTTTCGATAAAAAGTTTTTAAATATGAAAAAAACAGCTATTTCCGATTACGTTTAATACATTACTGCCATCTAGTGATCAAAGTGCAAATATAATTCGTTCCTTCTTTATTTTGCTTTTTTGCTGTATCGGAGTTGTAAATAAGATTCCTACTGATGTTTAATTAATGTTACAGAAAGAGAAATGCGAAATAGAGTACCTCACTCCTTATCCTTTAATATATGTTTTAATATGGGAAAACATTTACATTATATTCACACAATGAGATTAATGCAGTTTCCATTCTAAATTGGCATGGTATTTTAACCATGACAAATATATTGTAATTATATACTCTGGGGTAATATTTGCGTATGAAACCACTTTTATTATTATTATTATTATTACTAATCATTCTTACTCATTTTCCATTTTTCTATTTTAAGTAACTAAACATAATGGCATAATGTATATGTACTCTGATACTTCCTCCTTCCATCCCAAGAACCTTAGCTGTGAAAACATGTAATCTTGCATTTCAGGTGAATGTCACTGCAATAATTCTTTATAAATCGTATTCAATTGAATGTTTCTTAACTGATGTAGTCAGACTGCAGCGTAGAAAGATAGAGGGATATCCATCGTCTTGTGACCTGTGTGTGTAGAAATGAAAAAATCCAGGTTCACTGGAAATGGATGTATACAGTAAACCAGTATCGTCTGACAAGATTTTTAATGGTATATCTGTATATACCATATATTGTATATATAGAATATAATACATTTAACTAATAAGCATTTCACCTGATCCCGGAAATAAGAAACCATAATATTTCGCAGTTATTATGAAATTATGTGCGGCTCACCCTTGTCACTTAAGTGCTGTGTTATCTTAAATATTTTTGTCAGTGAATTAGGGAACTTTGTCCAGTTTCGTTATTTGAACTTCACGCACTAAGTTACATAGTCAGCACTGCCTAATGTTACCGGCAAACCGGAGATGACAAACGAACACATAGCCACTATACGTAAGAAAGTAATGTTTTTGTACACCAAAACCACACGGATCTTTCTGTACTGATTGTGAAAGTATTTTGTTTATATGGGAATGAATCACCGAAAATTTAATGAGTTTAGAATTTAAACCGGTAAAATTAGTTTTTTTTTTTAGGTTTGACAACTGAAAACATTTTTCTCCATTCTTTTCCATGCGAATAATACAGTCACTTCAGAGCTTGAAGAAATATTTTCTCAAATCCCTTTAGAGTAAGTGCCAAATGGTGGTGTAGATGCTTGCTTGTACTGTGCTGAAACTGTAAGCTTCTTTTATAACGTTCTTCTCTTTGGAGCTCCTTACTTTCTCTTTCAGTTTCGCAGGAGTTAACGTGCTATCGGGCCAGAATCAAAACCTGTAAAACAGGCAGCTTGGAGCTCCGAATGTCCGACGCCAGTGAGTACGGGCTCTGCATGCTCTCCGCCCATTAACGCAAGTTTGTCTAACTTGGGCCAGTTTCGTTATATCGCCGTATGGTCAGATGGCTCGGTGTGCATTACGTTGTCGATCACTCACAATACGATACTTTTGCGAGAGTATTTTCGTCTCTCTTCGTGTGTACGTATTATGCGGGGCATCTTCATAAAAATGAAAAGTAACCTTACTAAAATATACTATCCCTAGCAGCGGAGTGTTATGAAATTGTTCGTATGGAACCGAAATCTTTCATCTGAAACGAAACTAAAATGTGTGTGACATGCACGGCGTTTTCTTCACCTGGGAGGCTAATTGGCTAAATATGGCTACTTCTAGTTAAAAGGCTGTATATGCCGCTGAGTCAAGTGTCCTTTATAGTGTAGGCTACTCTCTCCCTATTATTATTATTAATAAATATTTCTTTTCTGTCGATACATCATGTCGTTGATTTGCTAAGCTGTCAGTATCTGGATACTAAGACATACTGTATATACTAGCTAGCATCGAATGTCGATGAAGCAGTGAAGGAAGTGACAGGTAAAAAGTCCGCAGCGTTGTTGAAATAATCCAGAAGTCGGTTGTATTAAGATACATTTTCGCACTTTTTTGACATTTTATGTCATGTTTCTTTCTATTGTACAATTACAACATCAGTTCGGGATCTTGTATTACAGAAACATTCTTTAATGCACTGTGGTATTTCGAGTTCAAGTGTAAACAAAAGCCAGCGCTGAATTTCGAAGGCATTGCAATGTGCTTGAACAGCTTAGACCGGCTGAATAAGGCGCTGCGAAGGTTTTTCTTTTCGGTAGATATCACCAGAATTTTATTACAAATGCATATGGGCGAATGAACAAGTCATTTTTATTTATTTAGCAAATTAAAAAAAAAAAAGTTTGGTGTGCCAAAGTGCTGTAAATGAGAACAGTATAATAGTAAAACAAATAAAGTACATAAATAGAGTTTCTCAATCCGAAGGGATGGCCAAGCAGAATGACAGTTCTCAAATAAAAGATCTGCTCAGCCAAGACGTCAAGACACAGAAAGCAAAGAATTGCAAAACATCTAGCAGCTGTGATGGAACAGACTGGAGAATGTCTTCAAGCCCTTTCCACCACAGTGCCAGCAGGTTCAACTCAGGGCAGGCAATGGGAGGCAAAGACGAGCTGAAGATGTGCTCCAGCACACCCTTGTTTGAGCTGAAGAGGCTCCCCTCATGCCATGTGGAACTGGAACGTTTATCGTATGGCAGGACCCATACTATACTGGTCAATGTAAGCATGTAAAAGTCATAACTGTACATTATTGCCATAGGGTCATATTGAGAGTTCATTAAGATCACTCTTCTTTACTGTATCTGGTTGACTGCCATTTGGGCAGTTTTAGTGTTTGTAGACTAGATGTTGTGTAGTCTCACTTCACTTTGCTTATTTCTTGTTTTCCACTCTTTATCTAGGTAGATGAGTTCCACCAGGGGAAGCTGGTTTCACAAAATGGCCAACCCAAATGGAATAGCTGTTTTGTCAAAATGCCCAACTCTGATGAAAATGTCATACAGGCAAGCTATCAAAATACTGGCGTAAGGTGATAGTTCTGCAGAAATAGTGGGAGTATAGTCACGACTTTACAAATAACGTCACATCTATGCACTATTGAGGTGTTCATTGTTCCTTTTTCATTTGCAGACTGGAATCAGGCGATGGGACAGGATACATAAATATTTATCCACTCTCTCAAGGAAACGATCATCATCTGATGTTGAGGTAAGGTGCTGGTTCCATTTCCCCATCCACAACTGTAGGGTGAAAGTTAATCTAAAGTCAATCCCAGACTAACCTCACTTAACAAGAGTTTAACTTCTCCCTCCCTTTAGAATGCAATAAAGAAATACAACGCAAGATACAAAGACCAGTGGTCATTTGATGCCCTACATTCCTTCTTTAAGGTATGTGAATCCAGCTGATTAACATATGTGAAAAACACTGACGCTATTAATTAATTGAACCTGTGAAATATGTTGTAATATGACATATTCCTGGAATGCGTCTCTTGCTTTGCCATCATCACTACGGTAGTGCAAGACTATGTCTGAACCCTTGATTAATATTCCTAGCATGCAAAAGCAGCATGGGCTGGGAAAGGAAGCTGTTGGTATTGGTAAGGGAGAGGGTACAGCAAAATGCCTTGACCAGCTGATGAATGATTTGGAGTTGGGCATGGCAATGTTTGGTATAATCCCAGTCTACCATCTTCCAGTTGGCTATCATAATAGGGTCACAGTGTGGCCTGGAGTCCATCTTAGGCTGCAAAGCTGGGGTACATCCTTTAGGGGATGCAAGTCTATCACAGGGCATATGTACACACACACACACACACACACACACACACACACACACACACACACACACACACACACACACACACACAC
>JAACJT020000095.1:20827281-20834781 GCA_009936485.2 Gymnarchus niloticus
ATCTCACATGGTCAGCAGCTCCACTGCCTCTCTCTCTCTCAGCCTATTCCACACACACACACACACACACACACACAATGCTTGAGGCCTAAGGATTTGTCTCAGTACATTGCATACTGTACAATCTGGGTTCCTTTCTGTGAAACCATTCCTCAGGGGAGCCCACTCCCTCTCTGCATGAACCGTATGATGGCTGCTGACCTCATTGTGCTATTTCTGTCCCCATGCCCCCCCTTCCCTGAAGCCACAGAGAGTTCTCTCTTCACCAGGAGCCCCGAGGTGCGCCGGTCTTTAGTTCCGTTAGCATCGTAGCACCTGCTGACACCCAGCTTCGGAGCTCAGGGGTCAGACTGTTGTCATTTGACAGACGGGGAAAGCCGTAGTTAGGCCTACAAGTTTTTCCTTTCAGGAGTGTGGTCTGCTCAGGCGCCTGACAGAATGTACTGAGGCTGCAGGACAGCTAATAAGAATCTAAACTTTGGACAGGACATTGCGCTGTGGCTATGGTGAAGGCTTCACCATGCTGGATTTTGGGTCTGGTTAATGAAGCCAGGATCCAGGGGCCTTGGATTGCCAGAGGTCTCTTGGGCCGAGACTGCCAAATGATGCTGGACACCAGGGTTCTGGGGCATGGGGGGTGAGACAAGATGCCTCGCATGGCCATGAAGCAGCCTGGCATCTTCTCACTGATTCACAGCCAGCAAGCTGACTTCATATTCAGATAGCAGCAGATAGCTAGCGTGGAAAACTGACTGGAGTCCCTATTCTTATGCATGGAACACACATCTTGATGTTGTCTTTGCCTCGCAGGCACTCAGAGTCACACATAAATTAGCAAAGTGCCTTGAAACGAGCCTGCTGCTCTTGACGATTATGCACCACAACAGTGAGCCTATGGGGTGGTAAATTGACCCCAGAGAGGAGCAGGGAGCCACCATGTCTCTCCCATTGAACCCGTGTGCCACATCATGACCCCACACAGTACTCACTCTGCGAGGACAGGGAGGGGGAAGAGGACGGCGGCAGAGGGGGGGAGGAACGAGGTAGGGGCGTGGCCGTCTCTGGGCCGGGCTGGGGGGCGGAGCCCCGTCGAATGCCGCTCACAATGTCAGTCAGACGAGATGCTGGCATGGGGGGGGGACACCAAACAGGGGGTACCACAGAGGAGGGCAACGACAAAGAAATGACAAGGGAAAGGAATTGCAATGAAAGAGAAGCACATATAAATACACAGAGTAAAACAAAAGGATATCAACAGTTAAAACAGGCAGCAGGACAGCACAGTAGCTAACAGGAATGCGAAACATGGGAGGGTGGGACATTCATTCTCAGGGGAGGGGCGTGTGGTGGGCGGGCAGGACTGCATCCTACAGGTCTCAGCCAATGGAGGACATTTCCCAGGCCAGCCATACTTACCCTGCATGGGAGCAACAGGGGTGTGGGGAGGGGAGGGGGCACGTAGGGTGGCAGGGGGGTTGCCGGACCCCCCTTCGCCATCAGAAACAGGGCCTGAGCCCCTGCGCATGCAACCCAGGACGTCTGTCAACTTGGAGGCTTTGTTGTGGGGAGGGGTCATTGAGGGGGGTGCAGAGAGAAGCACAGAGAAAATTAGGACGAGGAGACAGAAGTGAGAAAAAAAAAAAGGGAGCAAGATTGCCGCATGCAAGTCTGTTACTTTGCGAGGCAAAACATCCAGAAACTTCATGCACCCTCTAGACCCCATCAACAAGATGTCTGGGGTTAAACGTTAAAGGTCAAAGCTATGTCAGGCCCTGGAAGAAAGAGAACCTGGAAACTGCAGCCTTGAGTGATAAAAAGACCACCACTCTTCTTTCACTGCTCTGTAAGCTATATAAAAAATCACCTGCCCAATAAATCATGTAGTCACTTAAAAATATAGGAAGGGGTCATCACTGGTAGTTGAACCGGAAGCCAGGGCACTTCATAAAAAAATACAAAACGTATGAATAAATAAATCTTTCTATTTTGCAAGGAGGAATGCAGAGAATGCAAAGAAAAATCTAGATTTTTGTGGGTGGAACTGGTTTGTCAGCACAGGTCTGTGGTTCCTGAAGGCATGTGCCTGCAGTTTGTGCTTACAGCCACCAGGTGGCACAGGCGCGCGCACACACACAGCAGGTAAGAGCTGGAATTTCTGGCACCTCAGAACTATAGTGGGGGTTTGGATATTCTAAATCAAAATCACCAAGTCTTTAATGCTGAATCATTCAGGGCAGGTGCAATTATAAAACCACTTCAAGAAGCTTTACCTTTTAAATGCTTAAGACAGGGAGCAAACCTAACTGGAGTAATGCAACATAAACTGTCCTTTGTGGTGGCTTCGTAAAAACAAACGCATGGTGATCAAGGCAGTGGGGGATGTTGGGAAGGAGCTCCCATTAATACCCATATGTGCTGGCATGCACCCACGGCCGACTGGCACGTCTGTTTGAGCGTGTGGGCGTATGTACCAGACAGCACACATGCACACATGACACTATGGCTGCAGAAGTTAGCTCCACTTGCAAAAGGTATGGAGTGGGCACGGGTTAGGGCAGTGAGTGGAGGCTGCGGGGGTCAGGCTGGTCCAAACGTTTGCACACATGCCCACTTACAGAAAATGGCGGGGGTGGGGCTTTGTGGAGGCCCCACCTCTGGCTGAGAGGTGCTACTTGATTGGGCCTTAACTGAGCTGCTATCTAGACTTTTTCCTGTCCAAACCAGGAAGTGGGGACATGGGGGAAAAACAATGAAACAAATCAGGACGAAGCACATATGACACATGGTGGGTGGGAGCTGTGGACACTGGTCACTGATTGGATGGTGAATCCTAGAAAATGGACAGCCGGCAAGATGCTTTTGAATAGCTGATGAGTTGTTGCTAGTTATTTTTTTAAACCAGCTTTGGCTCTCTTCAGTGTGATGACTCACATGCCATCCAGAAAGCACCATGTGAATCAAAGCTTATTTTCTTGGGCTGCCACCCATGTCCTTCAAAGTTGCATGTATTGGGACTACATGAGAACGAGGCTGTGAGACAAGACGCAGGATGTGGGATGGCTGGATGGACGGACAAGATTCCAAAAGAATTATAGTGACAACCTGTGAAGTCAGACTCTTGTGCTGCAGATGTCACGGATAATCCAGTAGCCAAGTCTGTGACCCATCCAGCATACTCAACCCCAACCTGCTAACATATACCCACACAGCGTTCCTTTGTCGTGTGCTGTAATGTGCTGTCACCTTCTCCGTCTTGTCTCACACAGATGCTGTTATTAATATTTTCCCCTCTCTCCCCCTCTGCCTGCCCTGCCAGTTTCCTCAGGGGTGCTAAAAATAGCCCTAAGGTGCCCTTACAGTGTCCTTTCTGCAGTGCAGAGCCACACTAAATCCTGTCTTTAACCTTAACACTGGCCCTGGAAAATGTGACCCAGATACGGAACCAGGACGGTGGAATGGACAAGGGCGGGGGGGCATCTTAACACGGGTACAATGTCAGTGTGTCTAACTGGAACCACCAGGTGTATATGTGACTTACTGAGTGGGCTTAGCCAGCTTGCCAAATTGATGACTAGTCAGCCTAGGTATCCCATGTTACCAAACAGCTGGACAGACTAACCTTTCACATCCTCGTCCTCGATGGTGGTGTTGCTGCTGTCGGAAGACTCCTGGACACGAGAGAGAGAGAGAGAGAGAGAGAGAGAGAGAGAGAGAGAGAGCGCCTAGTTACTGTTGGCAAATGGTACAAAACACACCAAAAAAACAGACTTACTGCTTCTGAAACACATGGCTTACCTATATGGCTCACCAACACGCACAAACACGCACATAAGCTACTACAAATGCCGTCAAACGAGAACAGGCTGCCATAACCCACATCAGCGGCCTTTAAAATGCTATGATTCCTCACCCAAAATCTCCCTCCACTCATTAGTAGTCTGCCTGTCACAAAAGCTAATGAATAAGCCGCTTGTGTGGGGGGGGGCAGGGGAGTAACAGGGTACCTGTGGGCACACAGCCCACTGTTACTCTAGGGTCACTGCAAACCTCCCTGGCCACAGTTCCAGCCCTGAACAGCAGATGGCACTGTCAAGTTAGCTGCAAATCGGAACCCAATTTTCAGACTTGACATCAGTCTAGCTTTGTCCATCTGACAGATACACATCAGATCTGACAGGTACATATCAAATCTGCCAAATACGTATCTGTCAGATTAATATACAATGCATACATATTATGTGCACTACATTATATATGATTTATTGGTGGTTTCTCTCTCCGTATCTATGATTTCCTTCAGAAATCAGTGATGTTTCTTTTTCACACTGTTTTCATCTCAGCTGAATTCTTCTTGAGTTGCTTGCAGCTCAATCATCCCTTCCTCTTCATAGTCAAAGCGACCGCGGCCTCTGCCACCTCACGGTCTCTGGTACATAGGGTGTTTCGACACGAACCCTGGCCATTCCTTGGGACTTTAAGGGCGCTGCTGACAGACAGGCACAGACACTGCACAAATACACATAATGGCTTCAGTGACCAGGGCACGCGGGGGGGGCACTGACAGGGAGAGAGCAAGAGGAAAAAAAAAAATAGCGAGCGAGATGGGCAGTGACAGAGAGGGGCAAGCGACCGGGGTTAGCGAGAACCTCGTGTTAATCGAACACTCTCTCGACCATTTCCCTCTCGTTAGCTGGAAAAAGTAAAATGGCAGGGCCTAATTACTTGCACATAAACACATACAGGCACACAACAGCCCAGGGGAAGGGCTCCAGTTTTAGCTGTGAGGTTTTGCACTGTTTTGAGGGTGTGAAATGCTGCATTAGGCAGTTAAATGCAGAAAGGTCTATCAAACTCAAGGGCCGCAATTTCCCCAATTGGCCACATGCTGTCACTATGATACACAGAAATCAACTCAATTCACAAGAGAAGAAAATGCTCTTTCCAATTGTTCTCAAACATGGAAAAAAAAAACTTTACATTTTCAGCTATTTACACATCTCTTAAGGATGTATGTGAAATTTATGTGCCGATAAGAATTCTACAATCAATCCATTAACAGTAACAGCTTCATAAAAAAGAAGTGCCATTTATATCTTCATTAAAATTAAAATGCTGCATTTAGGAATAATCAGAAACACTGGAGCATCTCAAAGAGCTTACAATGATAACAACAGGTGATTAAATCTAACAAGAGTGACAACACTTCCAATCATTTCAACCTTAATGGTTTGGTTTCCCATGATGTTTATACAACCTGGGAAATATTAAGTTTAAGACCTTTTGCCACAGTTGTGAATCTGACCACTTTATATGGAAACACAGTACCTCACATGTACAAGGCCTCACGGGAGGGAGGGTCGATTGAGTCCCCCACCACTTCACAGAACCAGACACACACACACACACACACACTTGGAGCGGCACGGGTACGAACACCATGCCGGCACAAGCCACGTCACCGATAGTGTCCCGAAGACGGAGAGAAGGAGACACAGACCCATGATGGAGGATTGAGGGGGTGAAGGGGTGCAGTGTGTTTTTTTGGGGTGGGGGGGGGCAGGAAGATGTACCTTGATCCCATCCACTGGGTTATGGATAACAGTGGTCTGAGGCTCCTAGAGAGAGAGATAGCAGCAGGCAGAGAGAGAGAGAGAGAGAGAGAGAGAGAGCGCGAGCAATATATATATATAGAGAGCGCATGAGCGTGGGTGTGAGAATGAGAGATGGAGAAAATGGCAGGGGGGGTGACAGCAGAGAGAAATGGAAGAAGAGCAAGAGAAGAGAGTGAATAATTAGGTCTGAAAGAAGAAAAACACAGATCACCGCAAGCGACCAGGTCATCGGGGGGGGACCGTTGCTATGGACGTGAGATAAAGATGTCAGCAGAAAAAATAGGCCAGAAAGCACAGAAGGGACCTCTGAGGATGCCTCCACCCTATCCATGGGCCCTGGTGTGCCCCGACCTCCCTGCAGCCCCTGTGGCACTGCCCCCATACTCGATACCCACCACACAAAGGGCAGGCTGTTCCAGATGGAGGCCCTGGCTCGCATTTCATGCGAGTGAATCACAATTTGCCGATACAAGGCTAAGTATGCCATGGGTATGTCTCTACCGTTACGTGTGAAGTTTCATCCGAGGTCTCGGGTAAAAGCAGCGAAATGGAGGCTAACCCTCAGGTTTAACAGCCCCCTGGTAACCCCGGGCATCAACGGAGTGACAGCTGGTCTCCTTTGGAGTGATGTGACAAGGGAGAGAAGAGCAGGCTCTCACAGGCTTGAAAATGGCAGAGTGAATGGCTGTCTTACCCCTGGCGCATGCGATTTCATCATTGCACACACCACCTGAGGACTGGGGTATATTTAAAAAGACATTTGCAGTAGCCAAACTCATAATACCACCAAAAACGTTGTTTGAGACAAACACCACATACTTAAAAAGATGCAAAAGACATTCTGCTGTTCACCCTACCAACACACGGGGGCAAACCGTGGTTTCGCACAATTTTGGGTCTTTTTACTCCAAGTTTAGTGGCAATATCTTATTTGAATATTATTAAATGTTTATTTTATTGGACCCCAAGTTTTATTTAACCAGAATAGTGCCATTTAGATTTAACATCACTTTTAAAAAATAACCTGCAAAAAACTGGCTGTAATAAAAAATTTCAGGCACAAATAAAAAAAGACACTTAAATCTCTGTTCATTTGCATGTAGTCTCACCTGACCTATCACTCTGCCAGCTTTCTCTTTTGTTCATTCATTTTGGTTACAAAACTGTGTCTGGGTTACACAACTGACGACGTAACATGCTTTGACCAATCATAGAGAGTGGGTGGTCCCAACCAAAGAAACAGTGAACACCAAAGTTCTGATTTCCTGCCTGCGCAAGATACAGTGGGCAACGCGGTGAACTGAATTGTTTTTTTGCCACAGCACACCAAATGAAGTACACCTTTTTCGTCTTTTTTGCCTGTAGTATACCCCCACCCTAATGTGAAGATACCGACTTGGCGTGGAAGATGTGTACGAGATTATTATTTATAGCAGCGCCTTTGACGCACCAGATGCTGTCTGCAATTAAATCTGATTTTTCCCGTGATCTCCTACACCTGTCCCAGCAACCCCACTTCAAGTCTCATGGTTGCTGGGGTGACAGGAGGCTGGGATGTAGCCATCCCTCGGTTGAAGTTCTAAACACACATGGACAGTGTCGTCTGTAGGATGAGGCTACGGGTTCAGGAAAACAGCTACGGGCACAGACATCACTGGCACCCACCCAATTGGCTGGAAGCATAACCCTGCGATGGTAGGCTCTTCAGAAAGCCCACCCCCAGTGGCCGACGCTGAGGAGAACAAAGGGCATGTTGACATGGATCTAATGCTAACGTGAAAAAGGCCCCCTGAAGTTCCTTCCCGACATCAAAATGCTTATCTGAATTACATGTCTTGAAATCTTCACAGTGACCTCGGTTCTTACATAACGTTATTGACCATTTGCA
>JAACJT020000095.1:20839781-20860962 GCA_009936485.2 Gymnarchus niloticus
TTTTTTTGCATCGTAGCGTTCATAAACCGAGAGACGCGCAGCCAACCGTTTCACCAGCAAAACAAGTTCCTCAGGAACCAGTCTTAACGAGGAGTTGTCCATTATCACTGTATGTCCCTATGCCAGATTGCTGGGCCTACATTAGCCAGCGGATCCTTGACTGCCCATCACACCCCGTCGAAGCCCCCGGACAGCCTCAGAAAACTGCGTGACCATCGCAGCCACATGCTACGAGCCAGGTGCTGCTGAACTCACGGCACAGCGCAGCACCCAAACCACCACTGCCACGCTCCCATATGTGATACGATACAAAAACTTTCCCAGTTCGAAAACAAAGCCTCGGAGAAAGCTGGGAGAAACAGGTTTTGATCTTTCATCAATAGGAAATACTTTAAATACCACTCTGAAGCACGCAAGTTCATAAGCAGTTGAGGGGTGGAGAAAATAAATCTCAGTTGTGCAACTCAGAAGAGCACATAATGAGGAGGAGAAGAAACGCATCACGAAAGTAATGTGATAAGAGTGACATGAAAATGCAGAGAAAGCAATGTAAAATGGAGTCCTCACCATGTACTGAACTGTGGAGCTGGACTTCCGTTTCTGGCTCAGTTGATGGTTGAGGTGATTGGGGATGGCAGCGATGGGGGGGGAGGGGGTTGTTGAATGGAGAAAGAAAAACGAGAAAAACGCACATTACGCAGCATGTTGGAACACGAGCCTCTCTGTGACTGACAGAGCACTGGGAGGGCCGCTTATATACAGCAAGAAGAATGACACCGCCCCCAACAGGGAGGGTGAAGAACAAGACCAAAGCTTTCAAGAGAGTAGGAAGCAGGGAGGGCAATGATGCTGGTCTGAAAGTGAAGAAGCTGAAGCTGAGACGGACAGGAAGCTGAGCAGCCCACTGCATAACCTGCCTGAAGCCCGTTCTGGCCCGAGTCATGATGAGCGGGTTGCCAACGCACTCGGTACAGTACCATCTCAGAGCCTTTTCACACCGAACAGGAAACAGATGACGGAGCTAAACATTCGTAGACGATTTACATATGCCTAAACACTTCACACCAAGGACGGCATTTTTGTCTTGTTCTGAAAAAGTTCACGTTAAAGAAACCTGCAGCAGTGATGATGAGTTTGGTATCTTTCTTTTAACTAAAAACCTGGAAAAGGAAAGAAAAGCCGGACTGGAGGCATCACATTCTTACAAGATGGCAGGGCTGGGAACATGACCTCCACACACAGGAGCTGAAACTCAACACTGATTCTTTCACTGTGACTTCCATTGTCTGCCTTATCATTGCAACATTGTGATGCGGTTAACATGTGCATTTAAAAATTCTTTCATTGTACACAGTGGATTTAAATGTTTCAGTTTTCGTAACTGGAAACTTTTAAAATTAAACTTCTGATTTAAAAAAAAAAAAAAAAAAAAAATCAATTGCTCAAATCCAAAACACAATCTCACCCTAAAACACAATTGTTTAGTTTTGATCTGTAATCATGGGTAGATTCCTCCCAGGGGCTCCTAGTTAGTTTTCATTTGTCATTTAATTGTACTTCCTTCCACCAGCCTTTTCTCACGGAGACTTAAAAAAAAAAAAACGGCCAGATCAAAGGTTTTTGGTGACTGTCACCTTGGGAATTCTGGGGAAAGGGCCGGAAACTCCATCACCTTCAGGTCACATTAAGTGGATTGTCACATGGCCATTGATCATGTAGATGAAATATGACATTTGTTGGTTGTTTAGATCTTCAAATCTTAGACTGGGTTTTGGAAAACCCTTAACGCTTTAACCCAACTGCTGCCAAATAGTCTAATAGTGAAGCTAGTGTTGCTAAGGAGTATTGCCTTTGTACAGTATATTCTCAAAACACAGCATTTCATACCATCTATCCATGTTCTAACCCCTTATCTTGGGCAGGGATGCAGGAGGCCTGGAGCTGGCAGCACAGGGCACCAGACTGGGGTACACCCTGGATGTGATGCCAGGAGGAGTAATCACACCAAGCTAAAGTTAATTATAAACTAAAATGTAAAATAAAACTTATCCAATAGATTAAAAAGAAATTTCAATGTCAAGTGTTAAATAGTGGATGCCTTTTATATATGTAGGCTTGCAAAATACTAAGGTTCTTCATGTGGGCAGAATAGGCAAACCAACACCCTGCCAAGACAGCTGCTGTCATTCAGACTACATTTCCCAGGGTTCGGTGCAGGAAAGTTGGCACCAGTCAGAGGAGTGATGTCTCTCCTGCTGCTGGCTCCCAACAGACCTGTGGGTGGCACTTGTAGGGTGGCTGAATCAGATACTGTCTCCAGCTTGGAAAACAGAGTTGCTGAGTTCTATTAGCCTGAATAATGAATAACAGACCGGTATCTCACCCATCACACAAGAACCTTGTGGACTGCAAAGAATCTGACCTCAGTTGCACAATTTAAGGGTGTATTCTAGAGAGACAAATGGCATGGGTGGTTGGCAAAATAATGGCTGACTGGGGAAGCTTTAGGGAGAGTCCAGAAAAGCTCATGCAGGTGTGTAGAGACACATGTGGAACTGGAGAGCTGAGAAGCAGGGAGGCGAGGTGGCAAGGAAGAGAAGTAAAATTCCTGAAATGTCGGAACGTGGATACAGGGGGAGCCTGTTGCTAGGCGATGATGGAGGTGCAGTGTCTATTTCTGTCACCAAGTTTCCAGGGTTCCGACTGGCAGCTATTCCTAGAAGCGGACTCACATTCCCAGCTGAGCTGACCCCACCCCCCACTCCCCTTCTACCAAGTCAACACACACATACACTCGGGTGGGGGGGCTGTAGCGGAGGCGGGCAGATCTGTGAGGACAGTTACTTGGCACATAGGGAAACCAGGAGGACATAAAGCAACGCGCAGAGAGAGCGATGATAAACAACAGAAGGAATAAAAGAGCAAAGGAGGACCAAGCAGACATGTTTAAATAGATCAGTAATGAAAATGAGGAGAGAAAAGCAGCCTTTGACACATCAAGACCTGGGGGGAAGGAGGGCAGAGGCCAGCTGGCATCAATACCCAGATCACGCTCTGCCAATGCCGTCCACAGAAACCTCAGAGACCACATGATACGAGTCCACCTCCATTCACCGAAAGAGAAGCCGGTTACGGTACGGAATACTATGCCCGCCACTTATTCCACTAAATGTCCATACAAGTAGAAACCAGCTCCCAAACAGAAAATCTAAAGATGACAACGCGTATTGCTGACCTGAGGCCACCTTGACCCCCCCCAGGATACAAAACCAAGTTGAGGGTCCAGAGTCAGCTGCTGTCTGGCACACCTGGGTGCAGAGAGAGCAGTGGTGGCCCATGGCTTATATGGCAGTCCTGGTTCAGGTGATCCAGCAGTGTTTATAAACAAACACTATTGCCCAGGTAAATATAAAAAAAAACTGCCAAAACGAGAGAAATTACACCGTAATAAAAAAAGTTAAACTTCATTACACTGAACAATAGGGCAATAATAATAAAGCTAAATAAGAGGGACGTTAAGTCACACTCTCTGGCAATGAGCCTTCCCTGGGTCACACCTTCCTCTTCACCGCTGCTTATCTGCTCTGCTCTTTGCATATTCAATATTTGCACCCGAGTTAGGTGACGATTGCAGGATACGTGTGACCATGCTGCCTCGGACCACGTCAATCCAGATTATTTATCAACCTCGACAAGTCTGCAGACAGCTGCCTCCTCTTCAACGTTCTACAGATAACATCAAGATATAGGGGGAAACTATCATGTGTCACATGGGTTCCAGATGGTCGGCAGCACATTGCTTTGTTGGTTAGGGGCATGTAGAGCTCTTTAGGAAGTCCCACATACTTCCTCAGGAAGCTCCACCCACAGTCAGTGCGCCATGTTGGCCAAAGCGGGCCATAAAGGGTGATGGTTGACGACTCGAAGAGTGACTGTCAGTGGGACACAGCTCATCATCGCTATGTGCCTCTTGCAAGGAAGAGACCACAAAGAAGGATGACCAAGGGCTGGATGAGGAGCAGAGAGCACATCTCAGACTGAATTTCACTACAGGGACCTCCAGGGGGAGCTGT
Source organism: Gymnarchus niloticus (assembly GCA_009936485.2). NCBI lineage: Eukaryota > Metazoa > Chordata > Actinopteri > Osteoglossiformes > Gymnarchidae > Gymnarchus > Gymnarchus niloticus. Next base: position 20,843,855 of record JAACJT020000095.1, read on the forward strand.
TGTGCATTTCTGACTGCGAATGCTCATATAAACACATGCACTCACTCACGCAACCGAGTGCTTGTGTAAACCAAGGCATACATATATACAATTACATGCACATACACACTTTTACCAACATAATCACAAATAATTTTAGACAACACACACAAATATGCAACCAATCAGGTATACATGCATGCAGTCTTTTTGCTGTCTCAAACATGAAAACACACAGATATAAAATGCTCCCAGTCTGTTCTACAAAACACATGGCACAAAAACACTGGAGTGTGCGCACACACACGGACTCAGCAACAGAGATGAATATACGCAGCAGCATAAAGCAGCTCTATCAGTGAGTCAAGGTAACAAAAGCACGAGTTAGTACAGTACAAGAGAACAGCGAATACAGACAGAACAGCAAGAGCAACGTTTCCCTAGATAAAGGGAGAGTACAGGAGGACAGGCAGAGACAGAGGCACAGAAAAGACGGGTCAGGGGTGGGCTTGAGCAGTCCGGCTGACCTACCTTGACGTCCGCCTTCTTGTTGAGTAAACTCTTGGCTGCTGCAAAATGGACAAAGAGAGAGAAAGACACTAATTCAGTGGCGTGGCATGGCACGGACACCATGGGATGACGATGAAACCAAATAACTTAAAGCCCTCCCTGGAGGGGACAGTACTACAGATTCCAAAAAGCATAGCCCAGGAAAGCCTAAGGAAAGACAAAACTTTCATATTTGAAGAAAAAAAATAAAAATAAATAAATAAACCTTGATGGATTTCCACACAGTTTGAATTCCAAAATAATTTTAAAGAGCACTTAAACAGGGAGCTCTGTAAAATCTCATTAAATGAGAAGATATGTTGGGAAAAACAGAGTCTAGAAGTGCCTTCTTTGCCCGTTGAACTGGACAGATAACTGTATACGTCTCCAACTTGAATGTAAATCACATGCTGCTGTAGGTCCCATTTTAATTTTTTCCTCGAAGCAATGAGTTTGATGGCTGTAACGTAATCGAGTTAACAACATTGTCCCCAAGAAACAAAACTCCCTACTTTGAGTCTCAACCGGGAAATGTGGGCCACACCGTCAAGGAACCCAGAGACATCTATTGTGTCTGATGGGGATCTTTTCAGAGAATGCTATATGTAGAATGAACAGTATAAAAGATACAGCATGTAGGCCTGTGGAGGAGAAGGTGAAGCGGGGCTGAGCACTGCCATGTTATTAACCCCTTGGTGAGGCAAGAGGTGTCCGACACTCTCCACTAAGAGAGGCCGTAACAGAACTTCTAAGTGGTACTACACGATTGTGTGAGAGGATTCCACACACCACGAGAGCTGGGTTAAACTGGGCCATACAGAGTCACACAAATACATACAACCTGAACATATTTATAAATACAAGTATAAAAATACATTGCACAGTAGACGTATATAGAAGAATACAAGTAGATATCTTTTACACCTTCCCACATTGGCACACACATGACCTGGTTTCCCTACAAATGAACACACAGAGGTTACAAGCCGGGAGAAGTTGTCTGGCATGCGACAACTGCAGCTACTGCTTCCAGAACTCCACCATCGCACTGCATCGCAGTTTAACTTAACCCAGAAATATATACGTATGAATTGCATCGTGCCAGTTATGAATGTCATTTTTAGAAAGGAAAAAAAGCACAGCGTCATGCAGCAATGTGACATCACCTAATATGCAAGAGATTCTCTGAAGGTTTCATTAAAGAGGACAGGGTGCGGTACCCATAGCCAACTACATATGGAGGTTCTTCGGCCAACCAAATACACCCTGGCATGCGAAATTTCGGCTCAGTGCACGTGCTAGCATTAGAGTTTCTTGGCTCCATTTCTCGCCACAGGCCACAGGGATGTACACAACCGAACATGACGCCAACCCAAACCCCCCTTGGGGAGTCCCAGCCATTCCCCATCTTTCTGCTGTTCCACCACCAACACAACCTACATGGTTTGCCATTGTACTGAATCAGAGGGTCTTGTGAAACAGAATAAAGACAGGGACTGGTTGAGGGGATCTGATGAGCTTCAACTGAATACAATTAACAAGCCTTCAGCTGAATACGCTTAACAGAGCTGCCATCTAAATTTTGACAGTTTCTTCTTCATAAGAAACCAGTTGCTTTTACACAGTTAAACACAAATACAATCAGACTTTCTTGGGTTTGTTACTTAGCAGCCCTCAAGCAAATCAGCTTCGCTCGTAAGACTTGAGCCCAATGGGCTCCCAACTCCATACCACAAACATCTCCTAGCTGGACCAGAGCTGAGAAATGCAGGCCGAGCGGCACGGAGTCCCGCTGAGTCCGGAGGTGACCCAGAAAGCCAGCTAAGGGGGGTGGGGGTGTGAGGCATTACACTGCTTCCCCCTGCAACTTGTGCCCAGAGGGAAGGCCTCCTTACCTTGGCCGCAATGTCAGAAGCGAGAGGAAAGAAGACAGCAGAGAGAAGACATTAAGAGAGAGAGAGGAAGTATTTTTACTGTAAGGTCTACAGTTCCAGTGAAGGAACGCCATGGAGGACTGGGGGGGTTTTTGTGAGCAGAGGAATTTAGAGATGAGCTTTACTGGTATATTGATCAGAAATGTTGACTGACACTACACGGGTGCACCCTAACCAAGCAACCGACAAACAACTGACTATGCTCATCTAAACCCTCTCATGGTCCGAGTCATATGTCAAATATACCCTGTTTTTGAATACAATAGATGGGTAAACGGTGAAAGCAGCCATCAGTGAAGTGCCAATCACGGTTACACCTTTAAGATGGCTTCAGGCCTGACCATAATGCTGAGGCCGTGAACTCCTGACCAGGCCTCCAATAAACAATTAGAAGCCAGTACAAGCTAGTGTTCTTTCTGTCCAAACCCACTGATGTACCATTAGACAAATAATAATTCACTATGATAATTGGCAGACAGAAAGTCATAGACAGCTGAGAAACAGCTAAAACCTTGAGTAGTGTGTTGGCGCTAAGACTCTCACTTTCACTTCCTGTTGAGACATGAGTCAGGGGCCCCCATACCCTCCCTCCCCAAAAAAAAAACCTTGATCACCTGCCTCTTCATCTACTGAAGTAGCAGAGATGGAGATAAGACCCAACATGAGTGTTTTAATGGGGGGGGGGGGGAACAGCAAGACAAACAGAGAAACGTGAACAAAAACATAAAAACTCCTAAGTTACAGCACAGGGAAACGTGGCATACAGATTTTTTTTTATTTCAAATTTTTTGCTGGTGTCAAACAGCCACTATTAAATTTTGACACTATGGTAAGAGTGAAATTTTGAAACCGATGGACATTTTTAAAATGCTGATAACTAATACTTTTTCCCCAGCAGCAGAGTTAGGCTGAAACCCTGCTAAAAACAGCGCAAATTTACAGCAGACAAGAAAAATCATCTGCAAGAGAGAAAATTAACGTTAGGGATTTTCAAAAACTGTGATAAAGTGATGGTACTGCTTTCGGACACTGCAGCAACAGCAAATTTGAAGGACCACGCACGTGTTATGATTTGCGTCACATGACAACGCGGTTTAAATTTTGCCGAAAACATTTTGCATTAAACAATCTTTGCATATTTTCCTCCGTGGTTTTGAAGTTTGCATTGTGGGGAAAAATGCAAGAACCAAAGTAAGTTATTTGTTTAAATAAAAACAGAAATAGGCTTTTTATTTGATAGCAGGACTTCTCCTGTCCAAGGGCCCAAAAATGTGTTTCAATGGAATAATAGACTTGATTAGTAGATCCATTTCCGTACATTTCTAATCTTGAATGCTTTAACTAGAGGCTTAGATACTGCTAAAGAAGCCTGAACCCAGCCCAAATACTGCCTCACGAACTGTAGACCGTCTGTGGATACGACGGACAGGACACATAGCAGAAGTGTCCAACATGCAACCCAACCAGATCCCCATTCATCCCACCACTCAGTTCCTCAAACCCTGTACATGCGTCAGGCCATCTCCCCATGCAACATACAGCAGACTGTGAGGGCAGGCAATACCATCCTTCAAACTATGAGGGTGCAGAGGCCAGTTCCACACTCAAGAGAGACCAGTGGGGAAGGGTTAAAGAGCATTGAGGGAGTGGAGGGGAAGTGGTCAGAGAAGGTAGGGAACAAGTAGGAACAGATCAGAGAGGGGTTTCAAAGGTAGATACTCCAGAGGAGTCCAGGAAAGTGAGTAAAGAAGAAAGGAGAAAGTCAAGGATGGGGGCGCAAAGGACTGGGACCAAAAGGGGGGTGTGGTCCATCATGCAGGGACTCAATGGGCAGCTCTGTGAATAAATGGGAGGGAATGGAGGCGGAGTCAATAGTAATGGAGCAACTAGGCATATGTGAACGCAAGAAACTTTGCAAAAGGAGAGCGAGAGAGGATGGGACACAGACAGAGAGAGGCACACAGACAGAGAGAGAGCGAGAGGCAGACAGAGAGAGGGACAGAGAGAGAGAGAGAGGAATACAGACAGAGACAGGATGGGACACAGACAGACAGAGAGGGAGGGAGGGACAGAGAGAGGGACACACAAACAGAATGAGAGAGGAAGAGAGAGAGAAAGAGCGCCTCAGCCCAACACTATAGCAAGCCCAGTCTGACAATCAACCCAATGACCGCCGCAATGCTGTAAGGAAAATGGAGATGGGGGGGTCCCATAATCCACACTGCATTGCATGCTGGGAACGCCAAGGCTGATGGAAGGTGAGGCGATGAGATGAGAAGGGAGAGAAGCACCGCGAGGCTACCTTGTTCCACCAGCCCTGCAGTCGTGCCAGCGGCAGCGGCAGCAGCAGCCGCGGCGGCAGAGACAGTAGCTGGAGCCGTGGTCTGGCGGCCTACTGTTAGTGTCCAAAAGAACAACGTCATCCAAGAAAAGAAGGGCAGAGATACAGAAAGAGAGAGAGAGAGAGAGAACAGGGGGAATGGAGAGAGAACGAAATAAAAAGGGGAGGAGAAAGAATCAGCAGTTAGTCTGGAAGATTGAAAAAGGAAACTCACCCACTGATACATGGAGGATTAATCAGTTAGACCAACAGACTCTTCCTCCCTGTTCTATTACATCATCGATTTGCCCTGGTTTAAGTCTAAAGTAGCCTGAGATGCCTGCTGAACCCTGGGTAATTATAACTGGGGGGGGGAGTTCTGGTCCTGAGGCATCACGCCACAATGCATCACCAGAATTGGGAACCTGGCCTGATGCTTGGCGACCCTGCTGGTTCTCGAGGCCTGCCCTAGTCACACCGCCACCCTGACTCATGCCAGAGGATGACATAATTACGATATTGAGAGCAGCCAATGAGGATAACAACTGTGGTGGGTGGAGCCTCTGTTGAGGATGATCGTGGGCAGGAGCTGCAGGACATGGAGAGCTCAAGTTTTCTCTGCTGGTTGCCAAGGCGACTGGAACCCTGAACCCTGCCTTCTCTCCAACTCAACGTAGACACATGCTGTCACAACCACCCACTGACCTGCTGGAGCTTTGTGAGAGTGTGTAAGAGAGAGAGAGCTGGGACCTCAGAAAAGGAATGCGAGTATTCTATAAGAGGAAACCTGTGAGTGTGTGTGAGAGTGCCACACTGCAGTAAGGAACAGGGCTATTGCTACTCAGCTACAGCAGCCCCCTGGCCATCCCAAACCCCGCCACCCTGTCAAAGCCCCTCCATCTATCATCCAGTACAGTAAGTGCCACATCCTTGATTACCCACTTGTCTATGAGACAGTGTGCAGAAACGGCACTGTAAAAACCACCTGGCAAAACAAAACACAAGACAAAGTCTACTTGAATTAAGTGATTAATTTCCAGACACAAACAGTCCCTTGAAAATATTTAAGCCAAGGATAATCTGCTGGATCTGGGGGAAAAAAAAAAAAAAAAAAAAAAAAAAAAAACTCCAAGGGCTTAACACGACCTTAATGACACTGCAGCAAAGCATGATTCCACAGACACCACTGGGGCTAAGGCAACCACGAACCTGCTGCACTACCAGATTTGTAGCACTCACAGCAAATACTGGAATTTAGCAGGATATTGGTTTGAGTCCCAAATACAACACCACAATTTTACCCTTCAAAAGCTAAGGTGTGACAGTCCAGGCCTGTAAAATGGGGCATTCTCACAGGCCCTACAGTCAGTTATCTCCAGAAAACTGACTTCACCAAAAAACCCAGACAAGGACCTCTGCAGTGAAATGTAAACCAGTCAGGAGGTAAAAATTGCAGCCCTCTGCAGACGTGAAGTACACCCCCACACCCTCCCTGGCACTTACCAGAGAAATTACGGGATACCAGCATGGTGGTGAGAATGGCACCCTGTGGAAGAAACAGGCTATGGTCACATGGTTTCTGGGCTCCCCCACACCCAAGCAAGCTCAGCTCTGAATGAGATGCTAACACCAGCCCTGTATGGTATCCAAACAAGCTTCCCCTACAGCCTACACCCAGGATTTGAGTGGAATATCTCCGCTGCCAGACAGATTATTCAGCTAAAATTGACTACTCATTTAGCTAAATGTATATTCAAGTCCTTATTTATGTATCCATCCATCTTCTGCCTGTTTATACTGATCAGGGTTGTGAAGGGTCCTGGAGCCTTTCCCAGGTAGCAAAGAGCACAGGACAGCAGATACCCAGGGCTGGATGCCATTTCATCACATGGCGCATGCTCAAACAATAACATACTACTGGCCATTTACAGGCGTCAACTGGTTTAGCTGAATAATAATATAATAATAATAATAATAATAATAATAATAATAATAATAAACAACAACTGATAATAGTAATGTAGCTTATTTGCCTTTGGGTACCAGTATCAAAGCTGTGCGACTTAAGAATTGCTGTCTCTGCCAGCACCGTGCAAATGAGATGAACTAAATGCAACACCTACAGTGAAATCAGACACCACAGATTATAATACTAATCTGCAAATCCCATGACACTTACTGGGAATGTAGGCCAATTACGGCAGGCAGGTTCTTTCCTGAGCTTTGCTGTATTAAACCCTAAAGGTTAAATAATTCATCTTCTGATACTACCCCACTTTGTGTTCCACGAAGGGATTTCAGTTGACTAAACCCACTTTATCAAAAAATATTGTGGTGTTAATGCTGCTTGTGAACACAGTTGCAAAGCTACAGGTGTTAGCACTACACCTGCAGAATTATTGAAGTGTTTTGTCTTCTGAGGTTTTCATCGACTTGATACGGATTTAATGGCCCTCATTGGGAGCAGCATCCTAAACCCTGAACAGGACAGTGCCCCCACAGGCCAGTCTAGCTACTGCGAGAGCGTGAGTGGAGGCATTGACAGACCTTGAGTTTCCTCCTGGCGTTGAATTTCTTCAGACACTCGACAGTCTCCTGTCTGTGCATCATGGAGGCTACTGTGGACCGTTGCTGTGTTTTTGAGAGACAAAGAAAAAGAGAGACAGATGTGTTTGCTATAGTGTGTGCACACATGTGCTTTACTTTGTGTGAGAACATGTGATACTGCTACTTGTGGGTGTGTGTGCACACTTTAGAGTGGCAGCGAATGAAAACGTAATACTGTGTTTTGTGTGTTTATATGGTAGTGTGATATTATGAGATCCAAGCGCTGACATGTATGACTATGCTCATTGCTGGAAAGCCAGAACGGTGCAATGGTGAGCCATCCACAAGGCCAGGCCTCTCCCAGGAAGGGGCGGGACACTCACGCAGACCCATGGGTGCTTAAGGGCCTCCTGGGCCGTAATCCTCTTGGCCGGGTTAATGGTCAGCATCTGGTTGATCAGGTTCTTGGCCTCAGGGGTGACCGTATCCCACTCAGGGGAAGGGAACTGCAACAGGGGGTAAAACAAGTGCAGGGAGCAGCAGGAAAGAGGATTATGGAAATTCAGCTAGCCACTGGTTAGGAATTCACCACCTTTTCTCAGGTGTATGTATTTTTTGCACCCGTAACTTCCCCGAATGACATTAATATGGCCATGTCTTTAATAAATTTCGCTACAAAACAGACTGATGACTTGGTATTAAAGTTACTCCACTGTGCTTTCCAGAAAGCTGTGGTTCAACCATGTATTAGGGCAATTACACTTCTAAAGCTAGGAGCTGGGTTCGAAAAAACACCCACAGATCTCTCCCACCATCACTAGCTCTTATAGGCAAGTGCAATTCCACTAGGCTGTATCCTCATCGTACCCAGGACAGAAAATCTCCACTGTGACTGGACATCAATACAAAGGAGGTGCAAAATATTACAGGTATATATATATATTTATTAGAGTAGACTTCAAGTCAGAATGTTATTTTGCTTAGTGCCTTTAGGATGTTAAATCTGTTGTTAAATCTGAGCAGTCTTCCCAAAGAAGTCTGCATGAATATTTACTGGTCACAGACTTCTACAAACTCTACCAAGATTCGTAAGAGCATTATGTAAGCTGACAGTGGTAAACAACCCTAGGAAGATGAAAAAGAGGAAGCGAGAGAGAGAAGAAGGCAAACAAAGAGTGTTAAGAGACAGAGAGCGAGTGAAAGACAGAGCGATGACGAGCGAGAAATGAAGGAAGGGCTGAGGGGGCCCAGGGGCTGCCAAGGCCAAACTCACGTCGTAAGCTCCAGCTTTGATCTGCTGGTACAGCTTGTGCTGGTCCTCATCCCAGAAGGGTGGGTAGCCCACCAGCAAGATGTAGAGGATCACACCTGGCCCACGGATATTATAATAATAATGCTGCATGTCTGTTCATCACACAACACTACAGTTCCTGAGTGGCAGTTCTGTCCGTGCGCTCAAACCATGTATCAGGTTTCGTCAGAGCAATTATGTAATATTATATAACCAATTGTATATATTATTAGCAAATTCTGTTTTTCCGTAAGGTTCTCTATCAAGCTTATCCTAATTTTGATGCAGACTTTTGCAGTAATAAGATTTTCAAGAATGACATATGACTCGTTTGACCTGCAGAAGAACTGGTCCAAACGAGGACAAAAACACTGCATTATGACCAGGCCAGTGTGAATACGTTAAAAATGGAATTCAAGGTCATCGGAATCTAGCGGCTTGAGGTCAAGGGGCAATCGAATGCTGGGGACTTCCTGCCCTGAAACACAGCTGAGCGTATAATTAAATTTCAACCCAAACTCTTTTTACGAGAACTAACTGCTACTTTCCTACAGGGTAGTCAACACCTCCGTATGACAGAATACAAGATGATGTATGTGTGTGTGTCCATCGTCAGTGTATACACACACCAGTAGGTCAGAGATAGTGGAACCTGTATGGCTTTAATGACTGAATTATATGACGTCTGCGTGGTTGCTTCTTGGCTGTAGCACGGCTGATTTTCTGTGCGTGACTCTCGGCAGGGAACTCACCACACGCCCATATGTCCACCGGCTTGCCGTAGGCCTCCTTTCTCAGCACTTCCGGGGACAGGTATCCAGGGGTCCCGGCGAACCCTGTACGTCAGCACATGCCGACCAATCACAGTGGGAAGAATTACAGTTCAGGCAATCGTACCATGGACACCAGCTCCTTCTTGGACAGTCCAAGTGAGCTCTGTATCGCTCACTGATTTGTGATATTCCATGAACCTCAACTCTTTTCACTCGGAAAAACAAAAAAAACTTCACACTCTGAAAACAATTTTGCACTTGTAAAATTCTCATTATTGTATTATTGGCTGAAGCAACATTTAAAACAGTTAAAACATACAAATGTATTAGTCATACTGTGCGGAAGGAATTCCAATACAGGAAATGGTGACCTTCAGGCCATAACCAGCACGCATCCTACTGTCCCTACTCCATGTGTCACAAATGCCCCTGTGACTTTGTCATCTGCTTTACTCCCTGTGTCTACTATGCACTCTAGGGTGTTACAGTTATCATGGCACTGTGGTAAACCAGCAGGCTCAAGCTAGATTAAAGTACTGGGTTTGGCAGGCAAATATAGATGTGCAAAATTAATCTACATATGGTTAGGAAGGCACTGAACACTCCAGGGAGGTAGACTACACATAAGCATACATGAGACAACCAGCTAATGAAATACCAACATGCTATATGCTAAACATTAGCCTTAGCGGCTAATTAGTTCATTAGTGTTTTGGGAGTGTGAAGCACTGCACAGTGAGCCTTCTGTGTATGGGGGGGGGGGGATGATGTTTCAGATCTTGACTTTGACTGTGACCCTGACCTGGGTGACGAGTGTGAGCGAGGCTCAAGATGTGGAGGAACAAGTGAGTGGCATACGTACCAAACCAGGCCTGCTGGTCACCCTGAACCTCGATGGCCAGCCCGAAGTCGGCAAGCTTGACGGCGGCATTCTTACACTTACTGGCAAGGAGCAGGTTCTCTGGCTGGGGGGGGGGGGGAGACAAAGATTATCATGAGGCGGCCCCAAAACCAAAGCACTGCCCCACACACACAAACAGTAATGCTGAATCACAGCAAATTACACACCATTAGCATTTCTAACTACCTCTCAAATCTGAACTGGCCGCAGATGACAAAAGCGGCATGCTGTGGACAAGACCACTCGCATCCAGAAATCGGCACCATTTGCCAGAATGGACCAGATGTGCCACCCAGCTGGGCCAGGATAGTAAAACGGCTTGGGGGGCCGGGGGCCCTTGTGCTGCGCGGCTCTGCATCTCTGGCCCCTGCGGGGGGGAGGGGTGGGTACAGGCTGTCCTACATTAGGGTCCCCTCATTAATCTCCGCTGGCGCCAGCCTGTAATTGTTCTATCCCCACTGCAGGACTCCTGTAGTCTCTGGGCCTTCTCCTCTGTGCCCATCTTGCTGCCCATTTTATTTATATCCCAGCTGCAAGGAGCCACTTGCACCCAAACATGCGTGCATGGATACCCCTGCAGGAGCCAGTGGAAGACCCTCCTCAGCCAGCCAGCCCCCGTGCCATGCTGTAGGTGTTGCTGCTCTCCCCTGCATTGCAGTCAGTCCTGTCCTAGCCATTCGCCTCTCTCTCCTTCTTGGCTCCTCTCGCTCCCTCCATCCTCGCTTTTTCACTGCATCTCTTTTCTAACATACAGTGCTTCTGGATAATTAGGGGTTGAACAACATCTATGAACCTGTGACACCGTTTCCTTCATCGGGCCAATCAAAATACAATCAGATCAGAAGTCCCTATGGATCATTTTCCTATACAAAACTGCTTCCTTTGCAGTTCCAAACCAACTTCAGGTCATGTTCCTATACCGAACAAGGCCACGTTCCTTAGCAGCACCAAACTCACATTGGTTTATGTTCTTAAGAATTGGGCCGTGTTCCTTTGCTCTACCTACTTCCCTCTGGGCTGTGCCCCTATACAGAAACAAGTCATGTTCCTTTGCAGCGTCACACTTGTGTTGGGTCCACAGAAGCACTCCTAGGACCGGAAAACCAAAACTCTAAGCAATGTATGTCACAGTTATCCATATATCACAGAACTGTATTAATTATCGCAAAGTGATCAGGACATTTCCATGTCTCCAAAAGATTCACATAGAATAGCTGGAAATTGCTATCAGGATTCAAGTAACACGAGCGTTTTACTTGGAAAAATTAACTACAAACACAAGATACCAGCTAAAGTCTAAGGCAAGTCATTCTCTAACTATTCGCTAACAGAAAATCGACCCTTAACCTCACGCAAGCAATGCTTATCAACTTATGAAACATTTTGGCATCCTTATTAATAAAAAGGCTTTCTAAAGAGGTTTTTTAACTCACTGAGACAAAATGTCATGCTTTACTACAATATTTTGGAAAACAAACAATGATAATTAGGAAAATGTTTAAAAAAGTGTATACACAAACACACGCACGCATGTGTGTGCATAAACCCTATCTCTCAGCAACATACATCGTGATGCCGGTAAACTGGGTTAGGCTCCTTCTGCTCTGGTGGATCTCAGACTCACACTGAAAGTGGGTTATAGAGAGAGTGTGCGGAGGGGGCAGCGTGGGCGTCCTGACATAGCCAATCACACCTCCCTGTGGCACTCCACTCGGCGGGAAGGGAGGGCTGAGGCAGAGAGCCGGGCCCGCACACCATCAACAGCTGCCCGGCAGAGGGTGTTGTACGTTTGAACCCGTGCGCGCACACAGACTCCAATATGGTGGCCGAGGTGAGGGTTGCAGCATTTTATGAGTTGCAGTGAATAAAAATAACTATCATCAAATGCCATCACAATGAAAATTTTGAGCAACAGCAGTCATGAAATCAATTAAATCTATTTTAAAATAAACCCCTGTGCAAAATTGCACTCTTGAAAGTTTTAAGTAAAAAACTAAACAGTCATTTGGAGTTGGAATATGTACGTCCATGATGGCAGGAAAAGCTGGAGGAGAAACCACTTGTTAATGACACCCTTCAGGTCTGGCTACATCATTCCACTGTTTCTAAGTACATCAGATTTTTTTTTTTTTTTAAAAAAAAAAAAAAAAAAAGGTTGAATTCTGCTTGACATCAAAAGACAAACATGGTATGTTCTCCAAGCATGCCCTCTAGGTAAAATTCAGTCCCCAACTTATAAGGGCTACAGTGAAGTGATGACTAACATTATAATGTCTACATTCAAGGGGGGTGGGGGGGACAACACTGGGTTTAAAAGATCTCTAGTGATTTTTCCAGAGTCTTCCACACTGACTCATGCAGGAAACATGCAAATGCGAGGGGTAGCAAGGCACACGAATCAGACTCTGCAAAGGGTGCTGGACAGCAATGTCTTTCTGAGTAGACTGTTTCCAGGTCAAAGGCCAAAAAACTCTGAGCAGATCTTGCTCTGTTCTAGGTGACCCAATGAGTGGCGCCTTGCGAAGGTGTCGTCGTAAATTGGGTCACCTTCAAAGTAAAGAATGAGTTTCCCTTGATCAAATGTTACATCCCAAAAAAAAAACAAAGGTTGTATGTATAAAAGGAAAGAAGCAGCATCACTATAGGGAATCTGCCATCATTCAGCCAGAAGCATGCACAGCACAGCTTGTTAAATGGCTGCATCACATGACCTTCCTCAGACTTTAGCAGCAAATGCTATTACAGTACCAAAGTGCCAAAACAAACAGTGCTAACACCATGCTATCAGAGCAGTATCACTGTGCTAACACCATGTGACCACAACACTACTGCAATGCTAACAATAATATCATGATGCTCCCCAAATGCTAGCGCAGTGCTATCATTGTTTCACAATGCATAAGCCACTTGCCTGTCCTGAATGACCTCCTGCCACCTATTACTCTGTAATTACTTAGCATATCTACTGCCTTTAATTCCCAGGAATTAGCCAAGATTCCCTGTTTGCCTACAACAATGAAGCTTCTGACATCCCAATAAACTAATGTAAGGCTGAGATGACTGTCAATGCTTAAAGGTGCACTGTCCTGTGCAGGAATCAGTTTCTCTGCACTCCTTTGTTAGCCTACCTGATCTCACCTGTGAGCATGTCTAACATGGACAATCACTGCTTATGGAACACACAGCCAGTGGTATTCAGCAAAAAGCCATATTTGGAGATGTATCAGGATCCCTAACAAGCTGAGAACACCTACAGTTATGATCACAAATTCTTAAATATATGAAGACCGAAACAGAAGACACGGCAGGAGACACGACAGGTAACGGCTATAAGTTTGCCAGGAATTGACATTGAGTCAATGGAACCTAACAACAATAAATACGGTGACACGCGCACAAAAACACGACACACATACATAGCAATGCACAAAGAACGGCAACATCTCCAAGAGGACCTGTCACTCACCTTCAGGTCCCGGTGCACCACGCCCATTTGATGGCAGTGAAGCACCGCCTCCAGGATCTGCTGGATGCAATGACTGCATGCAAACACCAGGGGGCGCATGTTAGTCTGAGCAGCGTTACAGTCTCGTGCACAGGCCTGGGTTTTGGGGGAGGGGGTGAGGGTCAAGGTTGGTTGGGGTTAATGAGTTGGGGGGAAATTTCCTGCCTCTTCCCAGTCCCTTCCAATACACACCCTCAGATACAAACAACAATGGTGTGAGGCTGTTAATTCTGTAAACCAGACTAAAATACAAACTCAAACATTAACAACATGAACATACCATGGACTGACATTCAAAAATAAAGCCCATATATACAGCTTAATATAACACAGCATCATGTAAAATAAGGTCAATTGTAATGCAATCAAATTGACCATAAACTTTTGGTCTGTCAACGCATGTCAACTCTTCATCATATTACATCTTGAGGATAAGCAAGGTGGCCTCACACCTCCTTAACTGCTAATTCGAAACCCACCTACACTGTGTGCAGCCCGTTGTTTCCATGTCATATAGGTGTCCTCAGATAAACCAGTTTCTTCCCAGGTTGACAACCTGGTATCCATAAATTGCCCATAGTATATGGGTGTGTGTGCACATGTCCTCTTATGGACTGGCATCCCGTCCAGGGTGTGCCCCAGCCTTGCACCCTGTGATGGACTGGCATCCCGTCCAGGGGGTGCTCCAGCCCTGTGCCCTATGCCACCTGTGATAAGCTCCAGCTTGCCCTGGACCCTGACAAGGATAAGTGGTTAGAAAATGGTTGGATGGCTCACATATTTATCTATCAAAACTCAGACACTAAACAGCATGGGTCAAATGGTGGGTTTGCTGGACAAAGTGTAAGTTTTTATACTTCCACAACAGAAAAAAAATGAAATATGGTTTGCCAGATACCAAGTCTATACTTTTTTCAGTTTCTAGTTATCTACAAATCTGACTACCAACAGCCAGAAAATCTGTTGGGACAACACTGTGGAATGCTGGTTATGTACAGAGGCCACTTGATGTAAAAAAAAAAATAAATTAAGGGTTATGGGGGAGTGATAGAAGATGCTGGGTCAGAGGTACCTTCAGCTGCTTCCTGTGCTCATCCCTGACTGAGGGCCTTGTGTGGATGCTGGCTTTAGTAGAACCTGTCTGAGAAGTCACCATATCGCTAAAGGTATCTCCATCTCCTTTAATGGGGATGATTTTTCACAATGTTCAGCTTTGGTGATATTCATTTAGCCATACATACCTAAAGGTGAATGAATAGTTTGGTTGTTAGTCTAAGTTTGTGATCTCATGCTTACATAGGTGCAGATGCCCTGCAGGAGAAGCAGACTGGATACTTCTGAGAGAACGAAGTGAGAGAGAAATAGAAAATAGGGGGTGGAGAAGCTAAGGAGGAGAGAGAGAGAGACAGAGGGAGGGCGTGAGGGAAGGTTGGAGAGGTTAGAAGGTGTGAGGGAGAGAAGAGGGGTGAAAGTGGACAAGTGAGGAGGAGAGAGACAAAGGGAGGGAGTGAGAGAAGGTAGGGGAAAGTGTGAAAGAGAGGGGTGAAAGAGTGAAATATGGAAGGCTAGAGGAAGAGGGGGGATGAAAGGGTAGATGAATGAGAGAGACAGAGAAGCAGTAAGAGAGGATCCATAGCCTGGCATTTTTAAAGTCCTCCCATGAATAAATACTGAGGGAGTCTCATCCACACACTGATTAGCCAGATATAAGTGATGAGAAAATGCAGTGTGTGTGTGAAAATTAGTTTGTCTGCACCAGGGGAGTTAGGGGGGTGGGATGAGTCATGGTGTAGTGGCGTGGGCTGTGTGATACATAATTGTATGTATGCATGCATGCATGCGTGCGTGCGTGCATGTGTGTATGCGTTAGTTAATCTGTAGGAAAGTGTACAAATTAAGGAATAAGAATGATTGCATACTGTATGTGTCATCTGCATATGTACGTCAGCAGGGTGCGTGAGATACAGATAAGAATTCATTTGTACGTGCGTGCGTGTCTGTGTGTGTCTGTGTGTGCACACATGCATGTGTGAAAAACAGAAGATAGCAGATAGGTGTCTTTGCCTGTCTAATTTGAATTGATTAACCCTTTCCCTGCTGTTCTGGAGCCAGTCCATCCAACCAATCACGAACCCCCACGATTCCATGCCACCTCCGTGAAATTTGCATCTTCACGGATACACACTCCTAAACACAAGGGCCGTGGGTGGGATTAAACCAGCAAGTGATTGACAGCACTAGAGAACCAGCCCACCCTGGATTTCACAGCCTTGGTTTTTCCCCCACATTGAAAGGACAAATTCAAACACTGCTTGGCTGTACACAGAGCACACATGCCTACATGCTTATTCAGGGTGGCTGATGCAAAACGATCAGCTCATCAGTAGGCTTTAGGGTGAAAGCCTTGCTTTTCACAAAGTCCGCCCCAGACAAGGAACAATAGCGATCAAGAACGCTGGCAGATGCATTGGAGTGGCAGCCCGCCCACTGCCCACTGTGATTTTTCTGCCTCACTCATCTCACTGTTGTTTCAAAATGAGCCCCCAGAATTATCAGAATAAGAGTAGGACCTGTTACGTTTCAAATGGGAATGCTGGCGAAAAGGTAACAATCAAAAGTTTAACCAAAGGACAGTCTGCAAGGCAACTTTTCAAGTGATAGAATGTGGGTCGCAGACTAGCATAACAGAGTGGTAGTTGGAGGGGGCGGGGTTAAGGCAGGGGTGGTGCTTAGGTTGAAAAAGGGGACGGGCTCAGAGAGCAGTCAGTAGCAAAATCAGAGTGCTGAACTCATACAGAATGACAAGCAAATAGACAGGCAGACGGACAAGCAAGGCAGGCCCAGGGGCAGCCAAGGTAGGAGGCACTACACATACTGACCTTCAGGTCCCTGTGAACTATGTCATGTTGGTGAATGTGATTGACACTGTCTAGAATCTGATGGATACAGTGACTGTGGAAACAAAAACCAAAGAAAAAGAGGGAGGGAGGGGAGAGAGGGAGGGAGGTGAGGAAAGAAAAAGCAGGGTGAGGAGGAATGACCCAGGAGGGGATGGGGATTTTGGGGGTTATGGAAGTGAAGGGGTGGGTGAGAAACAGCAAAAACCATGGATATGAAATGGAGAGAGAGAAATGGAGAGATGGGATATAGTAAGGAGACAGAAATATTTAAACATGACAAAAGATGACCAAGTACAGACCGGGGGGGGGACAGATTGTTTGTTTTCAGTCACGCAGTCGTGTCCGATTCTTCGCGGCTCCATGGACCACAGCACGCCAGGCCGCCCTGTCCTCCACCGCCTCTCGAAGC
>JAACJT020000095.1:20863464-20873485 GCA_009936485.2 Gymnarchus niloticus
ACAGGACTGTGCAGTTAAGTTAGAGTGTAAAGTGGGGGAGGGGTTACAGGACTGTGCAGATCGGAAGGGGGGCGAGGAGGGAGGGGGGGTAGATGACGGTGGTGGCCGGATCGTTAGAGAGGGGGGGGAGGGGGTAGGTTTAGTCTGTACATGGCAGAAACAATAGTGTGACGCTCGCTGTCCCTGTGTAAGAGTGTCCCCAAAATCATTAGTGATGCAGAATAGCAAAGACTGAGGAGATTGGGGGGAGGCAGGAAGTACGGACCTGTTGGAAAACAACTGACAGAACAAGCCCACCACCCCCAATCTCTACATGTCCCATTGGGCACAACCCAGAAGTCGGTTAGCGGATTACCCCCCGATAACAGCCAATCAGGCACTCCTGGAAGGCATTCTGTATTCCCAGATATGGCGTTCAGCAAAACCAAGGAGTTTGATAAAAGAAAAAAAGCATAGGAGAATGTTCAAGAACATTGCAAGCAGGTAGAGATAGAGAGAGAGGGAGAGGGAAAAACACGTGGGCAGACAGAGAGGGAGAGGAAGAGCAGAGGGGGGATGAAGCTCAGGAGAGGAGGAGAGGGAGAGCACGTGGGGGGGGCTCTTACCTGGCGTCTGCCTCACTGTAATACTCCCTGGCCACAATGTCTTCAAACAGCTCTCCACCAGTCACCCTAAAGCAGAGGGCACATGGGCGCCGTTAGCCATCACTGACAACACGGCCAATGGCATAACCATGCTTCTGGTCATGGGGAGCCCCTGAGAGCACTGGAGTCTTTCAGCAAGCTGACGTACTGGAAACACAATGCCATGCGATCAGGACTGGATCTGTGTGTGTTTTTACGTACAAGTACGGGTGTGTGCATCTGTACTGCCGGCGTGTTTGTGTGAAGGTGTGTTCGAGGGAGGGAATCCCCTCGAACAGAGATCCCGGGCCTTCGGGGGGGAAGCCCCTGCCGCAGGATACTCTCGCGCCTGGGCAACCCGGTTCCGTTGCCTTGGAAACAGGCTCCTCGCCAGCAGGCGACGCAGAGGAAAGGAAGAGGAACACAGAGCGAAGGGGCAGGCACGAAATAAGGAGGATAAAACAGAAAGGGATCAAATTACAGCCTCCGTGGGGGCAGAGTTGGGGGGGGCGAGTGGTTGTATTTGATGCACGGAGACACTTACAAGTCAAAGAGGAGGTAGTGGAAGCCTTCTTCTGATATACTGTCATGAAGACGAACTGGAGGACAGGAAAGATGATGAAAATCAGACGGCGCTCCATCAACAAATGGCACGCCTTCACTAACACTTTAACAACGGCTGATGCACAGAAAGAGGAATGACGACCCAAAACAAAACAAAAGTGTGGGAGGGTTTTACACATCTGTCAGTCAACAGCCACTCCTGGCCCACCTGCACATACCAGGCAACGTTGCAGTTTCCGTAGGATGGCCCTGAGCTCCATTAAACCCAGAGGCATGTAGACACTGCATTCCCAGTTACATAACTGATCGAAGCAATGAATTTATGGGGCAGCTCCCCAAGTTTTGTTTTGCGGGGGGGGGGGGACAAGAAATTTCAGCCTAAGGTGGATCCATGTGACCATCAGCTGTCAAACAGTGAAATGCAGAGAATCAAAGGGGCCAGTTTTCTAAAAGTGACAGTGATCTCTGCTGAAGTGGAAAGCTGCATTTTTAAAGAGCGGAGTGTGTGGGCAATGGGCTGTGAAATTCACACATAACTGATGCACTCATTTCGATGGACTGGAATTCACAGACATACCGATATTGGGGTGCTTGAGCAAGCGACAGATGCGAGCCTCCCGCTCCAGCTTCTGGTGATCTGTGGGGATGACAGACAGAGTGAAAATCAGGGAGCAAATCCTGTGAGGTTGACACAGTTTCCATCTGAGTCTACACACAGGCTAATATAAGCTAGCAATCTGGGAGGATATCCGTCACCCACGATCCTCCTCGACCAGACCCGGGTGGGCCTCACGAGACCAGGAATCTTTTGTACAATAGCAGACATGTTCATTGCATTGTTTTTTTTTTTTTTTTAATAAAAAAAAAAAAAAAAAAAAAAAAAAAAAAAAAAAAAAAAAAAAAACTGATACTGTAATATTTACATTAAAATGCAGGCTCCCGATAACCCATTCTGGATGCTTATGTCATTAACAATCAAAGCTTACATAGCATTAATCATGTTCCATCCTGGGGGGGGGAGACAGGACCACCAACATGGTTCAAAGGTTCAAGTGATTCAATCAGGCGCATTTGAGAATCTCAAAATGCACTTTATCGGCCACACAGGAATTTAACTCTGGTGACCAGTTGCTCTGACACGCATTGCACAATAAACTTTTGTTTCGATGTCTGCACGGTCAGGACTAAATGCCGCTTGGACTAGAACAGAGATGCGAGCTGAAATGAGCGTCAAACTGCCAGGTGCCAGCCACAATCCGTGAGGGAGCAGACAAAACCGGCAGCAACTGACCGACTGCCGGCTCAAGCAAATTCCTACGCCGGCCAGCAAGACAAACACGATGGCAAAAATCCTCTTCTGGTGAAAAACATCTGTTCCAGACCTGGAGGACTACAGTGCTTATTATGGGCTGGAGCTCACCTGGAAGGTTCCATTCACGTGTAATCTGAAATTATTATAGACTCTCATGAAGGGCTCGGTTCTACTGTTCAAGTGTGAGACCTTCCTCGAGTCATCAAACTGAACACTCACCTGTCAAATCCACTAAAAACGTGGGTCTGCTACTTTAAGATGTGAACAAATAATGACTTAACACTCAAACAGAAAACCCACCGTCACCTGCGGTAAATTCAGACGCCATAAGGGCCAATGACAATAGCATACGGCAAAGCAGAAAGAAGCCGTGTCGGAGAGTTTAGACTCATGGTGGGTCGCCAGTGATCTAGTCAGTATTTGATGAACTAAAGGTGCCCATGACGCATCCCAGCCACAAGACGAGAGTTGCGACACGGACTGACTCCCACCAATGTAAAGTGAAGATCAAACCTGTCTGCCGTTACCAAATTTTCTTAAGATATGCTTGTGGCTCGAAAGGCCTAAAGGAAAGAGAGGAAAAAAAAAAAAAAAAAAAAAAACCACACACTCACTGCTACACTCAGGACAGCCGAGTATTTCTGTGGATTTTATTTGATCTGCCCTGCAAACACTTTCAGCAAAGGTCACCATGGAGAGGGATCTCCAACTCAACATAGCCACATAACAGGAGCAGTCTGACGAGACAAGAACAGACGGCATCGTTAAACAACCAGATGTTAAATCGTGACGAACTACATGAGGACGGGATCTTTCTTCAAATGCACCCACGAAAAGCCCCCGTCAGCTTGAGGTGTTTCCTGCTATGGCCCAGTGATGGCTGTTTGTTCCCTCCGCTGTATGAAGCGACAGAGTTTACGCCATACAAACTGCCAGAAGACTACCGGGTGGACCCAGCAGATGATGGTGATGAGGGGTGCCAAAAAGTTCCCTCATTTTTTATATTATAAACAGACTCAGAAATGTGAACCTTTCCTTCATTATGAGAATGATTAATCAGAAGGGAAACTCAGTCACATCGTATTACATATCACGTTTGACCTCTAGGGGCTGATTCCCCCCCTCCTTTGAGGGCACCGAAAAAAAGGTGCAAGTGCCAGGCTGTCCCAGCCTGCTCCTGTGCCGTTGCTATGGCGATCCTACATAACGAAACTATGAGTGTGACGACAGGCCACTCTCTGTTTGGCCTCTACGGTATGCTGCCCCCTGATGACAGTACAGACCAATGGGGACGCGGCAGGCTTCTAGAAAGGCACAGATGCATGCATTGCCTTCGGGGCGGGGGGGGGGGCGGTGAGGAATGTGCTCAGAAGGTGGGAAAACATACAGAGTGACAGCCAGCACAAGGTCCAAACCTCACTAGGATGGAGAGGGGGCTATAGAAAAGGAACAGAAGCAGCGGGTGGGGGCTAATGGAGAAAACATGTGAAGATGGAACAGAGTGCAGGAAAAGCAGGAAAAGGGATACTGCGGACTAGCATGAGGCAAAACAGGGAGATGAAGTGGATAAGAGGCCCACCAATAACCTGACGAATCATATGGAAGAGTAAAAACTGGGGCTTGGGTTCAAGGTGGACTGTATATGCTTGGTTATTAAGCCAGTAGTCTACTACCAGAATGTGCCTCCATATTTTTTTGGACACCCTGGGGGGCTGGATCACATTACACACGTAGGGGTCGAGCACACGATTTAGGCCTTAGGAATGCCTTTCAGAGAAACACAACAGTTGATTGACTGCTGTAACTACACAAGATTTATGAACACATCCCATCATTGACAGTGGGGAATATGGGACAAAGCCCAGGCTACCACTTCCGACCTGACGTAGCTGCCAGGTTAGTGCCGACCACAGCCAAAATGGAGCACTGGGGTAAGCACAGCAACGATGTAGCGCCAGGGCGGCACTCGATTTCTGAAATTGTTCCAACAGAAGTGAGAGGTCCGCCCTCCGTGGGGTGATGCAGGCTAGGCGTTATACATGCTGCGGAGTTTAAGATCTGCAGAAGGAGGTGGCTAACGGCTTCTCCTTCTGTCAGCCACCCTTTTGTAACAGCATGGGGGGGGGGTGACTCGGACAGGAGGTGTGGTGCTCACGCTGGCGGCTCCGATGGGGCAGAACGGGCTGGCCTGCTGTCGTTGGGCCAGCTTGCCCGTGTGGGAGTGCCGGGCTTTTTTTTTTTTTAATACACGAAAATCCCCCCCGCGCCCAGACGGCTGTTCCCTTCAGGCAGAAAAGAATCCAAGAAAAGCCAAAGACAAGCAATGACCAAAGAACCTTGTAATGCAGTGCATGTAGACCCTGACCCTAACCCTAGAGAAACGAAAACAATAAACAAAGACAGCACCTTGCTGAGTAGATCATTTCACCGGCTCTCTTTCAGGGTGTGGACAATCACTTTGACATCATATGAGCAAGATAGCCACACTACTTTGTGGAAGGTGTGTTCTAAACATTAAAAAACCTACAGTATAATAATAAAAGAAAGAGTCTCTGTCATCATTCTCTCGATACGTGAGTTTCACTACAGAGCGTGTGACACCATGCTTTGGGTAAATCCAGGTCATCCCTTTACTGCATTGCAGCTACCGCTGAGTTGTCAAACTGACCAATCCTAGTCCAGTTTTAAACTCTGCACTGCCCTATTGGGCCATGAAACATTCCATCACAAAACTTTGCCCACCCCCTCCATAGTACCACCTTTTTCAATACAACTGCTCCCTAATTGGCTCTCCGTCTTGCCAGTGTTCACACCCCAACCTGCCCCCTCACATTTGCTCTAGTTTCCATTTACTGCTGATGGTGTTAACCGTTTCACCACCAAGCAGAAAACACTTTTTTTTTTTTTGCAAATTATGTTAGTCACCCAGCATCCTGAAATTACTGCCTCAAGCGATTCAGCCAAGAGAAAAAAAACAACAACATGAAACTCTCACATTTTTGTTATCAGCTTAATTTTAATGTCCCTCCCTTTTACTTTTCTCAGTTTTACTTGTTTGTTGAACTGGGACTCTTTGCTGCATCACAAGCTTTCTGATTCAGCTTCAGATCGATGCATTAGCTACACTGGCCATTAGAGCCCATACAGGGAAACGCAAAACAAATTCGATGGAGATAAGCAGAGAAGACCTATCCCTGTGGCAAGGGCTGGGGGGTGGCATGGCGGTCAGCAACAGTCCTCTCGTCACCCAGAGGGTCACGTGTTCAAATCCCCAGCGGGGAGCTGATGCTGACCTGGCCGTCAGTGATCTCCATGTGGCTCCACCCACTCAGGCGTGCCAAAAGGCCGTATCGCCCGCCGTCTGCCTACTCCCGACGGGGGGGTGGCTTACACGAAAGTACCACTCTATGATCATCAGACCGCAAAGCCTATAGCACAAGCGGGAGGGTGGGGTCTATATCTCCGGGTCAGATGAGTATCCCGTGCTCCAACCACGTAGGGTCACGGGCACTAGGACAGTCGCCTGCCAAGTGCTTGGGCTGCCTACACACACACACACACACACAAGATGAGACGACTGCCTCTCACACCAATATAACATAAACACACATGCATATATGGCTATATATAGTTATACACAAGATTACTATTATACACATACTCAAAGCATGTCGAACTCTTTAAAAGGCACAAACTGGCCTGTTGATCCTGACCTTAACACCCCAGAGCAGCTGTGCTGCGATTGTACATGTTAACAGCCTTCTGCCATTGGAGGGGCTCCTGTATACCTTGCACGACAAACTCTGCATGTCTGCATCGCGGAAGAAATCAGGGAGAACCCACCCATCATGGGACGAAAGTAACAACTGATTATTCTTAAACCGCTAACATTCTAGGCCCCTCAAAAAGACTGCCGCATCAAATTCAGTATCGATTTTCAGTATTGATCCTGGAACCACCCATGAAGCATTCTGATGGGGTTTTTGGACTTAACTCCTCTCCACCCATGGCTGCAAGCAGGACGCACAACCAGCAAAGCCTGAACAGCATATAGAAGGATGTAGCAGCAACTCAGAAACACACACGCACAAATACTGTCAGTTAGCCCTCCAGGTTGTGTAGTAGTTATGGACACAGATTCAAAGAGGGGATTTCTGTTGGACCCTTGAGTGCCCTTGGCATTTAACCCGATTTCCTTCAGCAAAAATATCTAGTTGCAGCCATACTGAGTCTGAATCTGTCAAGAAAAAAGCCGGAACAGACGACACAACTTCAAATTTCTCCATTTGCACATCTGGTAAATTCGATAATCATGTTTTGTCTTATTCAAATGCGTATATGCAAGTAATGGAAGTTACACAACACCCCTAACCACCCATGCACAAATATACGACATAAGGAAAATCACGCAGTTTACAAGGAAGTGATAATCACTTTACTTCAATTATCGGCTCATAGAGCTTTAAATCAGACAAACCACAGCATTGCCCGACCTGACAATTTAACTGTCTGAGCAGGATTCAGGCTTTTATGGTCGTCGTGTTTAAAAATATGCACATGCCACTGTCACAAACCGGTGTTAGCCCTCGACCCAGGTCAACATGAGCATGCTAAACAGAGGTGAGCATTTGATATCCTTTTTAAAAAAGCAACTGGCTGCAACATTAGCCGCTAACTACAAATATAATCTTTCTTAAGCTAGCTAGGATGAAGCTTCGAAGGCCCTTTGTTTACTACTTATGGTACAGACTGCGAATGTGGCTACTTCAAGGAAGGCTGGCTCTGTCAGCAATCCTTCAATTTGAATAAGCCATTTCAGTGAACGGATGGATGCCTGAGGCCTGGGTCTCAGCTGACAAAACGCAATGGAAACATACAAAACCTAGCAGCAAAACAACTAAAATTCACAGTTTTAAACTACTAATTAAGTTTTACCCAAATTTACTCACGTCAACTGGACAACATAATATTAATATTGCATAAAGCTACACATCACAGCAGCATCAGAGGAACAATGGCCAGCTTTGAAGTGTCCTGAATTGCACATTTGGATTTATAGACAATTGCATAAAAGGTGTGCAAGACTATATTAAGGAATAAAGCCTACGCTTTATCATTCTTGCAGAAATGTTCAGGAAGCACTGAGTAACAGGTAGCGTTGGGTTAACAGCAGATGCCAAGTAGCATTAAGGATGCTCTTTTGACGGACTGGACAGAAGTCATTCCCTTATTTGACAGAACCACCCTAGTGTTCCAAGTACAATCTTTCATGGTGACCTCTGACCCTAACAACACCATTGTAACCACTGAATTCACATCACCACATTAACCATAGCTATTAGTGTCTTAGTCTATGAGGGTCTACTTCGACTACCTTTAAATAAACGGCAAAGGATTTGAACCCCTATGCCTCTTTAAATTCTACGTGTATCGAAATTGGATGAAGTGGTTTTGAGAGCTCTCAAATAAACGGACTACCATTCACAGAAATCAGGAGAGGGTCTAAAATTATCTCATGTCCACATGCAGCACAAATGTTTCACTTACCTCTTGCAGAGAGCTTTTTCGTGTTGATTATTTTTGCCGCATATTCTTGTCCTGTGCACAGCTTGACACAACGGCGCACCACTGAAAATGCTCCCCTGGGGAAACAAGGCCAAGAGGATACAAAATTAGATTTTGCCATCAGCCTTGAAATGCTAGTACTTCGCATTACAAAAAGTAGACTCCAGGATGATTTCCTGTTTATTTACAAAGGAAATTAGGTAATTGCTCATTTCTTTAAGGCTTAACTAAATGCATTTTAGAAAATTGGTGATATGGGACAAAAAAAAAAAACAGGAAGACAAGAAATAGATGAGCATGACCCAAAGACACACAAAATGAGTTCTTTTCATTTCAAGAAATACTTAACGGGCAAAAAATAGACACCACAGAAAGCTTCACTCAGAGATAGGACATAACTAGTACACCTCATGAAACAATAATTAACCCAGAAATTAAACTATGGAAGAAATTGTGTGGTCATCAATTTGGGCAAATAAAATTTTACTCAGGCCTTGTTTTGTTTCTTGCAGGGTCTTTTTTTATTTCAAATTTTCCATTTTATATATATAGAGTCTACAGATTCAAAAAAAAATGCACTAAAAACTACACAGTAAACTTCAAAAAAATACTCAGTGAAAAACAATGGCATAAATGTGTTTTAGTCCAGAGTGGAGAAAACTATAAAAAAAAATGCAAACCTCTCCTCCACATAGCAATACTCTTACAAGCCGCATTTTCTAATTATAATGTAATGCTTATAAACACAACATTCATATTTTTAACTAAAAGTATACACCTGAACCCACTGTGACCCTGATCAGGATTAGCAGTTAGAGGATGAATAGATGGCTGGCTGGCTGGATATGCACTTGCATCAAATTTTTGTGCCATTCAGAAGAACAAGGTAAAGAAATCTCAAATGCAATGGCTTCTGAGCTCTTAAACTGTGAACTTTTATAATACTCTGTTTTACTGTCAGTCCTCTGAACTAATGAAGAGTTGGCTGGCTTTGAACATTTTCTGGTTCTTAAGGATGGGTGAACATGACTGCCTGGCACTTACTGGGATGACAGCACAGCCATATAACCAAGCGGGAAAAGCTTCAGGTACATGCAACATGTGGGAAACAAGCTGAGATTGTAAGGAGATGATAAAACTATCAGAGCACCCTTCTTTCAAGCACCTTTCAAAACATCACAGGAATTTTCTACAAATGTTTTCACCACAACATGTTCTCCCAGGGATTTTATTACAATAATAAAATGTGATGTCACTCCTTCTGCTTGCTAAATATAGCTTATATTGTGTTACAGCAACAAGGTATGGGTTTGTCTGCTTAATAGGGTCCCCAGAGGTACACTTTGCTAAATCAGCTAATTCTGTAATGTGTAAGATGAGACCAAACACCAGGGACAGAGGCCTAGGGGGTCCTAAAGGTAGGGGGGGGTGGCAGGGTCTGACCGGCTCACAAGCCCTGACCTTTGTACCAATGACACATATTTTTTCACTCCAAACACACACAGACACACCTATAATCAAACACACACACACACACACACACACACACACACACACACACACACACACACAGATACAGCGAAACAGCAAGACACATAGTTACCAAGACACAATAAAATGATAGGAAAGAATAAAATTCAAATTATGAGTTAAATAACCCCATAGTATCTGGAAGACTTTAATGCTCCACAACCCTATAGTATTTGGCAGACTTTAATGCTCCACAACCCCATAATATCCAGTAGACTTTAATGATCCACCATGTATCTTTGGCAGCCAGAGAAGACCACCTTCAGACCTGAGCTGGACTTTAGGGTCCATTATACTACTGCATGCAGCTTAATAAAGAAAGACAGCTTTTACACTTCAACCAGAGAAGAAGAATCAGAATATCTTTATTGTCATTGTAACGAGTACAACAAAATTAAGTGCAGTCCCTGTGTCAGAGAGATTTATA
>JAACJT020000095.1:20886777-20914987 GCA_009936485.2 Gymnarchus niloticus
AAAGTAGAACGAAAAAAAAGAAAAAAGTGGTAGAAGAGTAGGGGGGACGAAGGTGGGGGGGGGGGGGGGGGGGGGGGGGGGGGGGGGGGGGGGGGGGGGGGGGGGGGGGTGTCGGACAGGAGCTCACCATCTGCGGCAGGAAGCTCTGTCCATCCACGTTCACTTGGGTCAGGTTGACTCCTGCAATGTCCAAGAAGGTTGGACCCAAGTCGATGTTCAAGACTGGAGCCTGACAAATATTTGAAACATATTAAAACAGTACGATCAGTTCATGTCTTTATTAACTCACAGCAATTGTACAGCGTGCATGACACACAAGCAGATGTGACCCATACTGAAGACATGGCTCATTATTAAATGAACTTAAATGAAAAATCATTCGCACAAGTGCAAGTAAACAGGAATTATTTTCCCATATATCCCCAATTTACTCTCCAAGAAAAACACACACACACACACACACACACACACACACACACACACACGAAGCTTGGAGTTAGAGCGCACTAATTTCTTTGGCATCAGGAAGCAGCTGAGATGCCATTTATCCAGCTCCCCAAGCAGTTTTTGGGGTCATCAGCCTTGGTCAAGCACCCAACACCAATATGGTCTATTCTGGATATTGATTATTAAACTGCACGATAAAAATGGCCTTCCAATATATCCAGCCTACTAATGCACAGGCTCTCACTCAGCCAAAATTAAGGAATTTAGTTTTCAAAGTACCTTAAAAAACTCCTGCCCCAATTTCAAACACATATCACCCCAATTACACTGGGCCAGAATCAAAATGAGGGAGGATCTTCAGTTTGTTTTAGAATGTTACAAAAAAAAAAAAAAAAAAAAGTTTCATAAATCTTCAAAAATCACAAAAACAACCAGACGCTAAACGCAAAAACACAGGCCAGGTTATGATACAAGCAACACCAATCAGGAGGTGGTAAAGAACGGCAGAATGACACAGAGCAGGTTTGGGGGGGCACAAAGTGAAACAGTGAAACCGGGGGCATGGAGACACAGAGAGGACCATTGTGTGGACTCTCACCTGCAGGGTCTGCTTGGGTTTGATTCCAGGCCCACGCACCATGAGGGGTACTCTGATATCAAACTCATATAGCTGCCTCTTGTCAATCGGCAGAGAAAACTGCCCTGCAAGGAAGACGAGACATTTTCCACTCAGAAAGCACAACCTCCAGGTAAATATCAATGCATTCTGCCGACGACATCTTGCAGTAACAATTGCACTCAAAAGCAGATCAAATGGTCTTGCCTTTTTTTTTTTTTAAAAAACCATCACTTTTAACCTTTACGACCTGGGTTTTTTTTTTTTTTTTTTTTTTTTAAATCTTTTGGTTACATTGACCCAAACCCCAGTGTCTTTGCATTTAAAATTGTTCCTCCCACATTTCATGCACACATAATACACCCTGATTTGTTGGTCTGCACCCATTTTCCAGGTAGCAGGAAGCAGGTTCCAGGTGACATGCCACGCCCTGATTTGCACCTCTGTCCTTCAATCTCAGGGTGCTGGATTTGAGAGTCAGGCACTAATGGGAAGGAGTGAGTATCTCAACCAGTCACACAATGTGAAGAGCTTCCCCATACAGCAGATAGAGGAGTCTTGACTGACTGTATGCCCTCTGTTTGTGGAGTTTGTGTATCCTTCCACTGCTCACAGGGGTTTCCCCTGTGCAGTCCATGGAGCATGCAGTTAGTGTAACTGGGGGCTCCATACTGTCTGTACTGAATGGTTGTGTATATGAACGTGTGCAAGTGTGTGTTCTGCGATGGTCAAACATCCCATCAAGAGTGTCTCCCTGCCTTCTTCCATGTATTTACCATATTGTATTAATGAATTTGTCCTGCCTGGTGCCAACCAGAGGAGGATGGGCTTCCCCCTTCAGTCTGGTTCCTCCCAAGGGAGTTTTTCCCCCTGCCACTGTCACCCTTGGCTTACTCTCTGGGCACTGTACTATGTAAAGCATTGTCACAATGCTCTTCGTTAAAAGCACTATATAAATAGAATTGAACTGAATGGGACTGTCATCCCATCCAGGGTGTCCAGTGCATCCTGCCCTGTGCTTATGGGACAGCCTTCAGGCTCACTGAGCTGTACTGAATAAATATTCACGGAATATAGATGGATGGAGGATTTGAAAGGCAGCCAGCAAAATAAAGCTGGGATTGAAACAAACGAAAACAAGTCTATCATGAAATGTGAATGACTAAAGGACAGCCATGATTAATATGACATGATTAATAACCCAACTTGAAGGACAACAGGCAAACAGGAGGTGGGGCTCACTAACACACCGGTGTGGTAGCCATGGTCAGAGGTGAAGAACACGTAGGTGTTGTTCAACTCCTTCACCTCTTCAAGTTTCTTCACCACTTTCTCCACCAGGTCATCCACAGACAACAGAGTTTGCCACCTGCAGGACAGCACAGCAGAACCACAGCCAGTTGTCCCAGTCAGCACCATCACCCGTATTCTTAAAGCTTGCTACACCTTTCCTCCATTACAGGCTGGGGTCATCATTTGGAGGCAAAAATTAAATTTTAACATTATCTGGCAATTACAGTTTCACACAGTATATTGGAATATGTTTTCCACATATCCCATCTTGCTCTCCTTGAACACACACACACACACACACACACACACACACACACACACACACACCCGTTTCACAGTTGTGGAGTTAAGGGCCTTGTTGAAAGGCCCAATGGTGATATAGGCACCTTGTTTTGCTGACAACTTTCTGGTCAGTGTACATGTGAGAAGGAATCCCTCCCACATTCAAGGTCAGGGTTCCCCAGCTCTGCTCTATTTTCATTTGGCGGTCCCAGGTTGATGGAGGTCCATTATAAAGAACAACATTTAGTGGACAGTAAGTATTTTAAGGGAGCAGAATATCCCAGGTTCTAACTATGTCAGTATCAGTGTAGATGCTGAGAGTTTCTGTCTGTCTGTTCATGAGTGGTGGGATAAACACACAAGTAACAGGGTGGTTCCCTGCCTGCTCTAACTCAGCAGGTACCAAGCAAGCAGCAAGCGAAACTAACTTGCGATGGAGGCACACAACAGCCAGTGGGCCCACGCAAGAAACATGGAGTACCTTCTGCGAAACGCATTGTCCAGAAAAGCGATGGAGCTGTTGGTCATGGGGTTGGTTGGCTGCCGGAGGAGCCAGTGCTTACCCTAGACAAACAGGAGGAAAGGAACTGAAAATGGAGCTTTTAGTACCACTAGATGGCAGCAGAGATGAAGGGAAAATGCCACAGCAAATGGAGGATAGAACAGATTAATATCTACATACAGAAACTGAGAGTTTGCTGCAATTTACTCCACAGCATCCCCAATGTTACTCCCAAACCTCTGGCCCAGTAAGTAACCTTTCCTCCAGGTTTGTTGAAGCTCCCGTCTCGGGGTGCCTTCATGTTGTTAAAGCTGTTCTGGTATTGGGGGGCCGCTATCCAGGGTGAGTGCGGGGCAGGGGGAGCCAACATGATAAAGAAAGGTCGCTGTGGACTTCGCTCGTCAAGGAAGCGCATGGATCTGTTTGCCTGGGAGATACAATGTGGAGAAATTTCCAGAAAAGCATTAGGGAGGGAGAAAATAAATTAGCTGGGGTGAGGTGGATTTATAAAAACTACAGCCCGTACAGGGGCTCAGGAAAACGGTACTGTAGTCAGCTGTCCAATGACAGCAGGAAAGTGAGTCATATCCCAGCTGTTGACACATGACACGGTGTTGACAATCATATGAAGAGTCAAGCATGTAGTTTATAAGCAGAGGAAGCCATAATCTAGGCTCAAACATAACCACAGGGGGGGAAAAAAAAACAGCCAGGAAAAGCGTGGAACAGGTTCCGCATTACAAGTTGAACAACTTTTGCATAAAAAAAAAAAAAAAATATTCAATTGCCCCAGAGCACATAGTTCTCTCCCACTGATAAATGACTACTGTCAACAGATGATCACTTGACCTGACCAAACCTAACGGGTAAAACTACTGCAAAGGGTTGCTTTTGGTATAATGAAAGGGCAACTGAACAGCAGTAAAAGGGTTGTTGCACACTACTCCTAATTTATGGTAAAAACTGCTTTGAAATCAGATTAACGCCTCACCAAAAGGTCTGAGCAGAAACATTTTACATTAGTTTATAAATACGTACTGCAGTTAAGAAATGCCAGTTACACTACTAAAAATGGAACCCAGGCATCCTCTCTAAGTCAGCTTCTTGAATGACATGGAGGACAACAGGTACCGTGGCAGTTAAGGATAGACTGTAACTAGAAAGCTGCCAGATCAAAAACATACAGTATCTGTGAAATCCCCATGTTGTGTGACAGTGTGTGTGCCTTGTGATGGACTGACATCCCATTTGCAGTATTCCCAGTGATAAGGATGACGATGGTGGCAGCCTTAAGCCCATACAGGCACCATGGTCCACGCCGTTGGGTGGAGCACAGACTCACGATGAGGTCAGTCAGGTAGTCCTTGTCATACTGATTGCCATGCTTCTCCTCTTTGCCATTCACAGACAGACTGTAGTTGTAGTATTCAGAGTTTCCAACCTGCAGATACAACATCAAATTAGTACTTCACAGGGAAACATTAGTCTCAGTACGGTGGTGGTTTTTGGCTAAAGGTTTAAACTGATTCACTTAGTATGGTCATCTGTTCAACGTGAAGCCACAGAGTCCTGGCAGGACCTAGTGTCTCATAAAACTTTGCGTGGATTTCACCATAAAACATATATATGCCAAAAAATTATAAAGCCTGGCTCATGCACATTCATTCCCCTTTATAAATCAGACTCGGCAAAATGCAAGTTAATTACTTGCACAGGAATATAAATGCTCCCACCCTCCCTGAGTCTCCCACTGCCTTGTGGATTAGTGTTTGGTTACGCTAAAACAAAAGGAGTAAACCCTGACAGCAAATCCAGAGTGGAACCCTGAAGGCAGCTGGACGGTCTAGTTAGTCTCCTGCTGGCAACTCCTGCAGCCACGCTGGTACCAAATGTACTGGTTGTGCCTTTCCTCTGGATCCTACCGGCACGGCCGAGAGGGGGGACCTTGACGTTTGGGCAGCTCAAGGTCTCCATATACGTGGTCAGGCTGTATCACCCTGGAAAGGTCACTCAGGTGTCATTGCAAGATGCCGGCAAACATGGGAAGCGGCAGTTACAGGTTATAAGCCTATACCATTTACTGAAGGTTCAAGGTGCCAGGGGTCACTTCAGACGGTGGGAGAGATTATTGCATCTCAATGGACAGCTACTCCCCGCTTCAAACTGGACAGCCCCTAGCCAATAAGGTGCTCTTCCACCACGACCTGCCTGCTGTTACTGGGTCTATAAAGCTTAGAGAGCAATCTTGACAAGAGGGTCAACAAAACCTCCACACCACATAAAGAAAGAAAATTAAAGATGACTCCAGCTCTTTGTATTACAAGCTGGAATGTGAGGACTATGTGTCCAGGGCTCACTGATGACATTCAACAGGTCGACAATGCACGCAAGACTGCTGTGATTGACAGGGAGCTCCTCAGGCTCAGGATCTATCTGGCCTGCCTTCAGGAGACCAGACTGGTCAAGTGGCTCCATTAGGGAGGCCAACTATATTTTCCTTTGGCAAGGGAGGTCCCCAGATCAACCCAGTTTACACGGTGTTGGTTTTGCTGAAGAGAGAGAGAAGGGGGAAAAAAAAATCCACCTCTCCTTGCTTCAGTGGAACCCTTTGTAGAGGGAACGGAATGTCTGCTTCACCTCCAAATGTCATCACACGGAGTTGTGAGCCTTCTTAGAGCCTATGCCCCAACTCTTTGCTCCTCAGCAGAAGAGGAAAACCAGTTTTATGAGCTGCTAAATGCTTCCGTTTCCAAAATACCCAGATCGGAAGGCTTGTACCTACTAGGTGACTTCAATGCTAGAGTTGGGAAAGACAGCAAAGCATGGCCCTCCTGTCTAGGCCATCATGGTATGGGAAACATGAATAAGAATGGTCAGAGGCTGCTTAAACTATGTTGTTTTCATGGTCTGTCTCACCAACACATTCTTCCCATCAAATGAAATCCATAACGTATCCTGGATACGTCCACAATCCAAGCACTGGGACCAGCTTGACTTAGTCATTACCAGTCATACAGACCTCAAAAGTTTGCTCCACGCTGGCAGTTACCACAGTGCTGACTGTGGCATAGACCACTCACTCGTTGCTTTTAAGGTGAGGTACACACTTCGGCAGCTTCATTGCTTCAAGCAGAAGGGCTGTCCATACATCAACACCTGCTGTGCATTCAGTGTTGAGAGGTCACAACAGTTCGCCGACCCTCTACTAACAGCTTTGACAGCTGGCCATCCTGATGATCGTAGCGTGGAATCAAGGTTGTCCCACCTTTGTCAAGTCATCTACAACTCAGCTGTCTCCGCATTTGGGAAGAGGGAGCGAAAGAATGCTGACTGGTACGAAGCAAACTGGGAGGAAACAACACCAATGATCAAAGCCTAAAGAAAAGCACTTATCGCCTACAAGACGAAGCCTAATTCCAGCAACAAAGAAGCTCTCAAGGCAGAGAGGCGAAATTGCCCAGCAGACCACCCGCCGTTGTGCAAACGGCTATTGGGTTAACCTGGCAAACAACATCCAGTCTGCTGCTGACACTGGAAATGCGAGAAGGATGCACGAGGGCATCAAGAAGGCCACAGGTCCGTCAGTCTCCAAGACAGCTCCACTGAAAAGCAAGGCAGGAGAAGTCATCACTGACCAGAGCAAGCAGATGGAGCGCTGGGTTGAGCACTACTTGTTCTGGGTTGCATACAGTTTCATGACACTAGCAAACGCTGTGGGCGCTCTCTGACGTAGATGGAGTAGACGGGGATAATACCGTTCAGAATGCTAGGTCTTGCAAACTTTTTTAAAGGGCCGGAAAGCAAACAAACGTGTAACTTATCTTTGTGCCGACTGTCAATAGGGTATAATTTGTCAAATCGGTATTGTTGTGAGCCAGTTAATTGCATTCCCGCTTAAAATCAAGTGTTCTGGAGGGAAAATATTGCCTATAGTTTGTTACATTTCTTTTCAAAATTATCTTCTCACTATGGATAACCATGAGGTAGTCGCTTATGCAGCACTGATTTACCTATGGCAAAGACGTTGGTGACAATGTTACCGACAATTTGTATTGTTTTGCATGCTATGGCGCCAAAATTAGTATGCAATTTCTTTCCTTTTTTCACAAAACTATATTATGCACTTCACTAACTCACCTGGAACACCAATAGTTTCAGACACCTTGGTCCATGCCTCATTTTTTTATGTCCCTGTACGCAAACAGAGACATGTTATAATGGCTAAGCCCACTACAGCTATGATCAGTTCCTCCTCCATTATGCTTGGGAACTGTTTGGTCGGAACAAAACTTTACACACTTGTGTTCTGTGGAACTCTTTAGAGAAGCATTTCTACATTCCGATTGATTGCTGCTGGGCCGCATCATAGCTCATCACCATAAAGTTGACCGGGCTTCAACTTCATTTTGACCCTCACACCGGCCAAAGCGCACCCCACCGCCACTCGGCGACACGCCCTCCCATAGAGAATGAATGACTTCCGATCACTTTGACGCTCTCACCGCTCGAGGTGTGAACGTACAGCAAGAACAAGGGCAACCAGACTGTGACTGCAAAAACTATCATGGCATCTTCCCTCTCAGTATTGTGGGTAGGGCTTTCACTCGAGTTGCCTTGGTACGCTTATAGTCACTCACTTCTCGTATCTACCCAGAGTCCCTATGTGGCTTCAGAGCTGATCATATCTACTGTAGATCGACCTTCTCACAGCATCAGCTACAGGAGAAGTGCCGAGAGTAGCAGAAGCCACTATACTGCATTTATCGATCTGACAAAGGCTTTTGACTTGGTTAACAAAAGCAGGCTGTTCGGCATGTTGCAGAAGATCCTACAAGCTGCTGAGGGTCATCTCCTCCTTTACGAGGAGAAGTATAGCACAGTCTGCTTCAGTGGTACAACATCTGAAGCCTTCCCTGTGAGTAGTGGTGTAAAGCAACCATGCCACCAATGCGCAGTCTGCCATATTGTTAATCTAATAAATATCAACCTTTTTTAATTAACCATTTTCAACTAAGTTGATTTTCCACAGCAGCTTGTTGAACCTTGGTGATTTCCACAACAGCTGGATAGGAGATAGAAGGAAAGAAATAGCTTTCTGAATATGGGACCAATGTCACTGCAACTGGTTGGGGGCAACCCACATCTGCACTGTCAAAGGTCGACATGTGTATGGCATCTATAGGAAGGGATGCCCTGTCATGCGGTCTTCAGTCAAAGCAGTTTGGAGATACTGATGTAGTATGCGAGACCACTGAAAAACAACCAAGTATGGGCATCTCGCTTCAGGATGAGAGATGCAAATAACCACACATTAGCAAAAGTTAATGACCAAACAATACTTTGATCATCATAAAATGACTTTTCTTCATTGGCTGGTGCAAGAGTAGTATAGTGTCTGGCTTACAAAAATAGAAAACCAATAAATTCCAATTAACTGTTTTTAGACTTACTGTTTTTCCATGTTAAAGCACAGCTCAATGACATGAATTGTTGACATGCACGTGGTCATTTAGCTGGTTTATCTGCATTTCCCTACTTTACAATGCGTGTCATCTTTTCCTAATTTATTTGAAATGTTGTGTACGCAAGTCCCTGAGTTGCTGTAAATGTATACAAGTTACCACTTCATGTTTTCCTTTATAAATCATAATTTTACATGGAAAGCTGCGTACTCACATTTTGGGTATGATTTTGTGCATAAACAGGCTTTACAAATGAAATCCCTGGTCTAAAAATCTTCATTCCAGTAGAAAGCACAATGCTAAGGTGCTCATATTAGGCATGGTGCTAGCTTCCATCACGAGAGCTTGGAAGCCAGATGGATGACTAGAGGAGATGTGCCACTCTGTGTGGAGCGGGATTGGTCAAAAGGACTAACCAGAGCGTGCCACTGGTCCCAGCCTGGGGGAACATGGCTCACACCACCAGCTTCTTTACCTCCATACTGCAAAGAAAAGGAAGAGAGTCATGAGAATGTGGGCGGTGGAGGCGGTAGTTGGGGGGGGGGGGTGTTTAAGAAGCAAAATAGACCAAGCTGGCCCTCAAAAGCCACATGACATGTTGACTTCTGCTCTATTATTTTTTTACATTATCTGAGTTCCACTTTAATCCAAAGCAATATTCTTTCACAAGCAGTTATGGGTGTCTTTACTGCCACAATTAAAGATCAGGTACTTGGTCAAAGATACTTCTTCAGTGGACCACTTGAAAGAGACTGAAATCTCAGGCTCCATGTACATGACCATTATTGTAATGGCTGAGGACTTTGCTGTCCAAATCAATGACCCAAAACATACTTTACAATGGTTTAAGACAAAGCACTGGAGAGTTCTAAAGTGGCCAGCAATGAGTCCAAATCTGAAGCCCATAGAACATCTGTGGAAAGATCTCAAAACAGCAGCTGGGAGAAGGCAACCTTCAAATCTGAGAGATCTGGAGCAGTTGGCAAAAGAACAGATCCAAAATTCCAGTAGAGAGGTGTAAGAAACTCATTTATGGTTACAGGAAGTGATTGATTTCATGTGATAGTTTGTAGCACACCCTTGGGAAACAATTAATTTGAGGGTGCCATGAATTTTGTCAAGTCCATCTTAGTGCAGAATATCAAATTTGATTTTCTCTGGGTTTTTTTTTTTTGTGTTTTTCCAGAGCAAACAAAAGAAATAAGCATGAATACTAAAGCATTTGTATTAGTGGCAATTTCCCAGGATAAGTGGTGCATTTTCTGAAAGTAGTGCGGGGTGCCAATGTTTTTGGCCATGACTGTAGCCTGATAAAATATCCATCCCACACAGCCTGTTTGAATCAAGCGCTGTGGTTTATGATAACGCTGCAATAGCATGCCAATTAGCAAGAGCTAGAATAGCAATAAAAAGAACATCGTACACTGGGATTGTAAGAATGGGACTGTGGCAAACCTGGTTGAGGTACTTTCCCCCATAGAAGGTCTGGTACAGCTGCTTGCTGAGGTAGACTGGGAAAGCCAAAGCCTCGGGTCCCCGTTGCCATGCGGGGCTGCTGCAGTTGCCCCCCAGGGAATTATTGCGCACTCCATGGTTGTGGGGGTACTTTCCCGTCAGGATGCTACTGCGACTGGGGCAGCAGAGTGGTGTTGCTGCGAACTGGAAGAGAGGGAGAGCAGTGTGATAGTGGAAAAAGGAAGATTGATTACCAGTAGGAATAAAGCAGGAATGAGGAAAGCAGGCAAAAACACATTGAAAATTTCCTTTGGTGCTGCATGGCATACATCTGTGTCCAGCAAGATAACCCGTGTCCTATTTAGGATATCGGTCTTACAAAAAGATCAACTAGAACCTAGTGATGACACAAATTTAGTAAAATAGCATTTAGTTTCCACCAAGAAAACATTCATATCCCGCAAGTGGGATTACATTTAAGATTTTATTTGCTGAAAGCATGATTTGTTTAGACAAATGTGCGTGTGAAATAAAATCAGAAAGCAAAAGAGTGGGGATTTATACCAGACTGACAGAGAGCTGGGCTTAGTTCTGAGCATGTAATACCACATTTCCAACAAACAGTTCCAACTGTCGGACGAAAAATACTCAGTTATAAACCCGGTACACAATTCAAAATAGGTCTACATCAACACATGAAATTATATTACCAACAATTAACTAGAGTATCTGTACAAATATACTCACAGCATTGGAAAAGTAGACACCGGCATCACCAATTAACAATTTTGCCTTCTTCATTGGAGTCTAAAGCAGTGGAAAAGCAAATATTGCGCACGTTAATAATTAAAAGTACAGCCATTTAAAGCGTCATTTGTTTGGCGATGAGAGATATTCACTGGCCTAAATCAACTTGGTTTTTTCTGTAATCATTTGTTATTCTCCTTTTCCACAAGTGTATTTGTGCGGGTTTTTCCATTAAGTGGAAGGAGATTAGATACCACTGCAAATTGGAGGGTGTGCAGATGTTCACTGACCCCAAAAAAAAAAAAAAAAAGATGACTAACGGAAACGAATACTGAAAAAACTAATGAAAAGAGGAAGCTTAGAGTTGTTGGTTAAGTCAGGCACCTACTGTGGATTAGCAAGTTTCTATATCAGAAGCTTCGGGAAAAACCCAATCATGCATCGCAGGTCATTAAAATACTTATTACTAGTGTATGAAAGCAGCTTTTTATCACGCTCCACAATACTGCCATAACCAGTGAACACCCACTTGTACAGTAACTTGACTGAATTGGTGTAAATTTAGTTTGGCAAAAATTTGTAAATTTAAACCTAACTAGAAAGGACATTTCCTGGAGAAAATGTGTGATTGCATTAAACACAACAGGAAGTGGTAGAATGGAGGGATGAAAAA
Organism: Gymnarchus niloticus; assembly: GCA_009936485.2. Lineage (NCBI taxonomy): Eukaryota > Metazoa > Chordata > Actinopteri > Osteoglossiformes > Gymnarchidae > Gymnarchus > Gymnarchus niloticus. The sequence continues at coordinate 20,898,255 of JAACJT020000095.1, forward strand.
GGAGGAGCAGAGAAAAGGTTATGCAGTGTATATATGTGTGTTCTTTGTTTCAGCATTTGAATCTACATATTTTTGTTTGTTCTACCTTAATGTTTGAATGCGTTTTAGAAATCAGTGGATTGCTATGGATGGAGGGATGAACGAAAGAATAGTACAGTGAGGGATGAGTGCCATCAATATGAAAGCAGTCAAGTACTTTACTTTTGGTGTAGAATGCATTTACCAAGTTTCACGAGTCATCTAATATATCTATAATGTGAGGAGGGAGGGGAAAAAAGAAAGTGAGGTACAGAAAGAGCTGGAGGGCTTTGTAGTATTGCCCAAAACATGTGTAGTAAGTCTGAAGGTATTTCGAAAATTGACCATATGGGAGCAGTTTGAAAGATTTCCCATTCAAAGTCTATGGGAAAAACGGATGGAAAGAGGGATAGAAAGGACGGATGCGGGTGGAATATCGGAGAAAAATACAAGCACCCTTCTCATTTTATAGTTGGAACTTAATTCCTCCTACAGTTTTTGCGCTAGTAACTAGGTGCCGAGAAAGTGGGAAGAAGAAGAAGAAGAAATGTGAGAACATACTGTGATTGCTGCAATCACACAATTAGACGAGTACCATTAAAAAGCTGGAATATCTGCGCTCCTGTTCGCGGAACATAACACTGGGGCTTGCAAGCTATAATGAAAACGAAGAGGCTCAGACGTCTTTTTTCGCCTTGTCATCTGAGTAATGAACACCTTTATTTCAGGCTTGTGGGGGACTATAAAACAAAGCCATGTCGATATTTAAACGTGTGCGTGTGAAACTGCCGAACTTGGGACACGACAGACCGAAACCAGAGTTCTTAGCCGCTCAGGGTTCAAAAATGAGTCACAAACAGATCAACGTCCCGTCGAAAGTTCAGCGACACCAACACTCATAGCGAATGTGAATCAGTGACACACCGGGGCGGTCCGGTGACTGCCAGTCGCAGTCGATCGGTCCTTCTCACCATTCCTCCGAGCTGAACGTCCTGATCGTCGGTCAGGATGAGCACTATGTTGCTGGGTTTGGCACACACGGAGCTCCAGAGGGCACAGGCACACAGCGGCCAGAGCGCCGCCAGCGCCCCGCACCCTGGGCCGGCGCGATGGCTCCTTGGCACTCTCTTCGCTGTTGCTCCCGAGTCCGTACCAGCCATTAGCACCTACGGCCTAAGAAAGACACTGCTGTGGTACGGCAGCCTTCACACATGGGAGAAATACGCAGCTCTGCCTGGTGAACGAAAGGACTGAGAGTAGATCAAAGGGGAGGTCTGACAAGTTGGAGGAAGTGCAAAAAACATGCTCTCCATCTGATCGATGGTCATATGACGGGTTTTTTTTTTTTTTTTTTTTACAATGGGACTTAAATCTGTCAGCAAAATATTAGTATTGTCGTTAGCTTGAGAGAAAAATAAAATCGGGAACTGACTAAATGGGGGGCTACTGAATAAAACATGTACAGCACAATTTAAATTGCCTACGTCCGCAGCCTATCTGTAGATATATTCAAAGTCAGTTTCATTTTTACTTACGATGTAACTATAACTAGCGCTGAGTGGTATTGGTTAGGTTAATCCAGTACTGGCGGGACGCGCTGCTGGCTTTTTACAAGTCACAACTTGCAGTAACTAATACAGCTGCAAGTAGTTCTCCTTGATTTTGCGGCGCTTAAATTAGGCCGTGGGGTTTCTTATTTTTCGTCACTTTGATGATTGTCATATATCCTTTACCTATTTTTGTAACGTTGCCAACTATGCATGGCCAGTGTATTTTTCATAGTCGCATGCTAACAAGAAATAGTGAATTAGACCATGCATTCACGAAATTAACGCGATTACTCGCAGAGTTTAGGTGTCATTTATACAATAATGTTACACTGGCAAAACAAATGTGCTAGTACACAGTACCCGCAGGCACTGGGCGATGATCACTATCCTGTAAGCAGAGCGTTTAGTGTTGTTTCCCAGCCGGAGTGGTTATAACTACACACCCTCCTTATAACACTTCTTTTTAAAATTGCAATAGTATGTACATACATATTTACAAACACATCTTAGGATATAGTACAGGAAGTAAAGAAAAAAAAATAGACAATAAGGGAGTACAATATAATGCTCGAGGAAGAACAAGGGAAAGAAAATATAGCAAAAAGTAATCATACAATATATAAGTTAAATTCACCACATATGGAAAGAGTTCACAGCTTCTGTATTTTTACTGGATGATAATTTTACAACATATGATTTAAAGTATGCCATAAATGTAGCAATAATTGGTTTCTGAGACGCAAATTTACTAGAATGTATGTGAAACTTTGACATAATTAAGAGCAGGTTGATAATGTAAGTTTTGGATGAGAGTAATATGCTAGTCTTGTGCATTCCAAAAAGAACATACTCAAGTTTTAACTTAAAGTTCAATTCTATAACTTTGTTTTTGTAATTATTGAGGTCTGTCCAGAATATCTTACTGTATTTACAATCCCAAAGTAGATGAATTAACGTTTCTTGAGCATTACATCCAGAAGTACACGACACATCTATATCTTTTTTGAATATGGCAACATTACAATTGACTGGATAGCAGCGGTGAAGAATCTTTAAAGTTACCTCCCGCACCTTATTCGTAATGAGGAAAGTTCCAGGTAAGATCCAAGCGGATTCTCAATCTATGTCACTAAACAGATTATGCCAGTAAAATACTGCGGCCAGTTTAGAGATAATATTCCTCTGGATAATATTTCTAATGCGTTCATTGGTTGCCTTTTTGGTCAAAAGAGGACACGTGTCGCCTATAAACGAATTCTCAGGAACAAGATTAGTAAGAATGCCATTTCTACCCTTGACAGCCGATGATAGTAAAAAAAAAACAAAAAAAAACGCCCCACTAGGTATCGCATCAAAAACCACACAATATTCTTTAGGCGAAATGGGAATTCTATACTCAGACAAAAACTCCTCATATGTAAGCAACAAACCATTCTCATTCAGGAACTGACTAACTTAAAGAAAACCATTATCAACCCATCTTTTGATACAGAGAGTATTGTGTTTATAAATTTTGTCTTGATTGTTTCAAATAGCCTTTTTATAACACTATCCTGTTAGCAGAGTGTTATTGTTTCCCAGCCGGAGTGGTTATAACTACACACCCTCCTTCTTATAACACTATCCTGTTAGCAGAGTGTTATTGTTTCCCAGCCGGAGTGGTTATAACTACACACCCTCCTTCGTATAACACTAGCCTGTAAGGAGCGTGTTAGTGTTTTCCAGCCGGAGTGGTTATAACTACACACCCTCCTTCGTATAACGCTAGCCTGTAAGGAGCGTGTTAGTGTTTTCCAGCCGGAGTGGTTATAACTACACACGCACACTAGCAGCGACTTTAACTTGCATAGGCATTGGGCGCGTCTGTGTTTGTAATGCGCCTGGTGTGAAGGCAGGCACTTGTTTAGCTTTTTTGTAAACAGAAATTTTAAGTCGTACATGGAATTCGAACGGCCTCTGCGTTTTTCCGGGATGATCCCTGTGAAGCGCAGAAAAACGGTGCCTCCTCCAGCCAGTAGCCATGATGTCGATAATGTCAAGTTTCCCCATGTTGTTATTTTCCTTCTTGAAAAAAGGATGGGTGCCAGCCGCAGAGCTTTCCTCACACGGCTCTGCAGGAGCAAAGGATTTCAAATAGAGGATTCTTTCAGGTAAACAAGTGTACTTTTTATTGATGAAGACGGATTCTGTGTTATTGTTTTTGCCTACCTGAGTTGTCCAAAAACTGAATCTTCGACGTTTTTGGGTCACCTGGTTTATAACAGAATCGTGTACTATGTAGTCAATAAGTATTGGATAACCAAGTAGATTTTTATTTATTAAGGGCTTAAAGGTATACACTGGTTCCCGGTTTGTTGAGCTTTGCTTGTATACTGTATCTTGGTGATTTAATTAGCCAGGTTGTAACTCACGTTGTGTCGGAGAACTCCTCTGGGGAAGAGGTGCAGGCCTGGCTTCAGACCCAGGCAACTGAGGAAGGATGTCGGGACTCCATCCATCTCCTGGACATAACATGGTTGACAGAGAGCATGAGGGACGGCTATCCAGTCAACATTGAAAATAGGCATCGGTTGCAGGTGAGAGATTGGTGTGACTGACAGAAAGTGTACATGCTGTCGAGTATTTAAGTATACAGACACAGATGTCAAAATGCGGGATCTCTTTCATTGCCTGTTCCCTCAAGAACAACAGACAACTTCCATACCTCCTAATAAACCAGTCACTTACTAACTGCTGTCTGTTTGGACACAGTGAGATGGAGAATTTGTTAGCTTAGCCTCGGAGCACCTCTGCTTGATGCTGTTAACCATCAGCCAGTGCTTTATCTTTCATGTTGCCCAATTTTGTTCAGGTACCCACTGAGTTCAGTACTCCCAGTGCAGTGAACGCATTGGAGAACTATGCTTGTCAGAGGAGGACACCACTAAAGCATCCCAATGTGGTCCTTTCTGTAAGTCTTCTTATCTTCCGTAGTATTGTAGAGGTGCAGCATGGGTTGCCTTACTAATTGTTACTCTGTAATATTTGCACAATATGAAGGTGATTAATGTTGCCCTAAAAATGTGGGTGGTCAGTTAGAGACCAAATCATAGGATGCCTTTTAAGATTAATTACCAGGCAGTATTCAAATGTCAGGGTTAACATTTTTGCCCTGTGTGATCTGAAAAGGCGTTCCGTAATTTGGTGTCGTTTGCTTATTTATTTTTTTTTTTGGTGTTATTTACTTGTTTGAAATGGTTAAATGGCAAAAGTAAAACAAAAGTATCAGGGTACCCCTGAACTGAAATACTTTGTTCAAACCAGGCTTTCATGTTTCAGCTAATACAATCACTCCCCAAACAGAACAGAGACGTAATGTGCTGTACTATGCGTGTGCTTAGCACTTAGCCAGACATTTCAATATAGTAATTCAGTCTATGTCTGTATATATACACTGTGTTTAAAAAAAAAAAAAAAAAAAAAAAAAAAAACTTTGTAGATCCTGTGTCAGTTTTGATTATTTTTGGCTGAACGACTGCGGGCCTGTGTGAAAGCTAATGGATGACATTTTAAACATTTGCTATAACTGTGTGCCTTTTTTGTCAGCGTTTTTGATTTGACTGTTACCTGACTTTGTGGTCAGATTTTGACATTTACCATTGTGAACATTAGTCAGATTTGTTGCTTGTGTTACCAGCTGCAGTAGGAGTGCCGAAAACGGGTGTGGTGGAAATAAAATGCATGTTTTGTTGCAGTTTTCTTAAGGTGTATTTCTGCCAAAAATGATCAAGATCAGCTCAGGATAAACAAAGTTATATGCAAAAATCAAACAAGGTTTAGTTTTTTTCTTTTTGAAACACTGTATGCATGTGTGTTTTGTTTCTTTATGTAGATGAATAAATAATGAAATGTGCTTCTTTGGACATTCCTTTGGTTAAAAACTAAAGGTTAAGGTGACTTGGTCCTGTCCCTCAGGATGCTCTCCAGCTACTGGCTGAAAATGCGGAATTCTGTGAGAATGAAGGGCGCAGTGTTGCCTTCAAGAGGGCGGGGGCTGTGCTGAAAGTCCTCCCCAAGGCTGTGCACAGTATGAAGGATCTGTGTGGCCTGCCATGCCTGGGTGAGCACTCGAGAAGGGTTATCAAGGTAGGAGTGGAAACAACAGGTACTGTGACATCAAGGTCCACTCTTGTGAATGTGTCGCCTCTTATCTGACTGTCTTTCTTCTCTGATTGGTCCAGGAGATCCTAGAGGATGGCATGTCAAGTGAGGTGGAGACAATTCGGCAGTCTGAGAAGTACCAGGCTATGAAGGTCTATTTATTTTTATTTATTTTTTTTTTTTACACCAGAGGAACCTTGTTCAGCTTTCTTGTATCACACGGTTTTCATTTCTGAATTCCTTAGGCATTGACCGGTATCTTCGGGGTGGGTGTGAAAACTGCAGAGCTCTGGTACCGCGAGGGGATAAAGCAGCCTGCTGATGTTAGGGCTTTTGGGAAAAAGTTGAACAAAGCCCAGACTGCAGGTACTATTCTTAGCCAAATGAGGAAGTGTCCAGATGATGCCTTCAAGCTGGAGTGCTGTGTGCAGGTGTGCAGTTAGCTTGCAGCTCATGGTCACATTACAGAAGGAGTAAGAACACGCAGAGGGAGAGAGAACATCATGCTAGTGGAGTCTGCTTTTGACAGGGATGGGCCATAGACAGGCCAGGCCTCTCATTGTTTATTTTTATAGTGCCTTTCACATCACTGTTGCCCCAAGACACTTAACAGGTTCCTCCGAAAGTTTGTCTTGTTCCTCCCAAGATTTCTTTCTCCTGAGGGAGTTTTTCCTTGCCACTGTTGTCCTTGGCTTACTCTCTGGGAACCTTGTGCCTGAGACTTTTTGTGAAGTGCTTTCTGACAGTGCTCCTTGTTAAAAGCGCTATATAAATAAAATAGAATTGAATTAAAAGGAGTCTGTGGTAATTACACAAGATTTGCATTTATTAATATTAAAGTATTTCACTAATTGGCCAACAGTGTTTTGCAGTGTAATATATTTATACAACTGGCTGTTTTTTGATGTCCATCAAAAGAAGGCAGCCAGACAAGGATGAATCCAGGCTAATGTGTTTTTTCACATTGCAATTGGAAAGCTGGGAAGTTTTACAAGAGGACACAAGTTCTGTTAAAAGTTAGTCTGCTGTAGTAATAATTTTATCAAATGACATTCAAATACCTTGGTGTAATAGAGTTTAAATACTTGAGCATGACCAGATACTATCTTACCTTTAGCTACATGAAAAGGCAAGACAAAATCCTGACTGGAGTTGGGTACTTAAGTCTCCTTTAGTTTGAGAACCATGTACACTCATTCAGCCACACAAGTCTCACTCTGGTCTGTTTCTCACCGTTTTGTTTTGCTTTCTTATCAGGTCTCCTTTACTATGATGACCTTAACACACCTGTCACCAGAGCAGAGGCTGATATCATCGGTCGCATAGTTGAGTTGGCGGTCCACACTGTGCTCCCGGGTGCTGAGATCACACTGACAGGGGGATTCAGGAGGTGTGTCTCTGTCCTTGCGCAAATTCTGCTGCTGACAGGAGTGTGAGGGGCAACTTTCATATGACTTGTCCGGCCATCTGCTTGCTTGCACAAGATTTTTAGCAACATTCCATTAACCATTTTGGTTAAGTCCATTCCATCCACTTAACTGGTCACTGACAACATATTTCTAGCAAGGCACAGGGCCTAGATCCCGTAATCATTTGGCTGCCGTTTTTCCTTGTCTTGGTTTGTGGCCACAGGGGAAAAGAGACTGGCCACGATGTCGATTTCCTCATCACCCACCCTGAGGAAGGTAGAGAGGAGGGTCTGCTGCCCAAGGTGCTCAGCTGGCTGGAGGCACGGGTATGATGAAACTGAACCTGTTTTGGAAACGTTTGTCTCATTGGCCTGCTTTTACTCTGACTGCTCATTCACTCTCCAACAGGACCTGTTGCTTTACCAGAAAATCAACAAGAACTCGTACTTGGAGGCCAAAGAGTGGCCAGCCGGCCTCCCAAGTCACTTAGACCGCTTTGAGAGGTGCTTCTCCATTTTCAAGCTGGTACAGCCCCACACCATCCCCCAGGGAAGCCCACAGGCTCCCGGAGCATCTGGGCCCCAGGAGAAGGGCCCAGAGGAGTCCCCGAGCTGGAAAGCTATACGGGTGGACCTGGTTGTCACACCCATCAGTCAGTATGCATTTGCCCTGCTTGGCTGGACTGGCTCACAGGTACAGTGTCCTGTTAGGCACATTAGTCTGAATCCTGTTCTACTTTTAAGCTTAATTATTACACTGTGCAATTTTGACAAGTTTCATATGCAGCAAAAGCTGAGTTATTGAATCTTTGTGTAGAAGTCAGTGGAAAAAGATGCTTGTGTAAATGCTCTGCCAAGTGATTATTCTGTGGCCTCTGCAATTTGGTTAATTCAACTAAACTATGAACTTTTCCAGCTGTATCTTCAGAGGGCAGAGCTCAGGTTACTTTACTTATTTCTGTAGAATTATTGGAACGTAATTTAATTTAAAAGAAACTTATTTTAAATTCAGCTAAAAATGGAAATTTTGAGCTCGTTGTTTCTTTAAGTGTCTTCCAAACACTTATCCTTAGCCGGCATCACTGAGCACAGGGCAGGGTTACAGCCTTGAAGCGACACACACTTACACAGACTGATCAGTTTAGAAATGCCACTTGTCCTAATTGCATGTCATTAGACTGCTGCAGGAAACTGGAGAAATCAGAGGAAACTCTCACAATATAAAACATGCAAACTCCATACACATGTAGCTGGGGGGGGGTTTGAAACCCCCTACCCTGGAAACCTGAGGCAATGGTAATTCCCATGTTAGCTGTGGTGCTGCCCTTTAGGCTCTTTCTATGGTTATGGAGTTAACAAAAGTATTACCAGGTAATACTGTACTATTTCTTTGCAAAATACTAATCATAAAAAATTTAAGGTATACTGTATCTGTTGACATTGCTTCACTCCTGTGAGCTTCTTTCATAAGGGACAGCTTAACATATAAGGCTTATTCATTATCTGTGAAAGTGAAAGCAAAACCTTGAAACACACTGTGATTGACCGTGCACTGTAATCCCACCCACCATATGTTTGAAGGCCTTACTTCTCCCTTCCCTACTGTGACATTTAATGCCTGTGGGTTCAGAGCTTCCATAATGCAGAGTAACAAAAGGGGCCAGCCAGGAGCCGGGATGCATAGGCCACCAATGCAGCGCCAGGCTTTGATTGGCTGTGATAGATTGCTGTCCAGCAGACATTGGTGGCACACACACAGTCAGCCAATCAAGTGTCACTGACCTGTCTGAATATGGTGCTAATTGCCTAATTAATTACAAATAGTTATGCACTCTGGGTTAATTGCCAGACTGCTCTCTACATTGCTTTGTCTGCCCCTGACCTCCTGCTGTTTATTTTCTTTCTTTCTTCATCTGACCTTCCCCGCCTCTCTCTTTATTCCCTGTGGCACCTCCCTTTGCACCTCCCACTTCCTGGCTTTCTGCCCTCTCAGTCTTGCCCCGCCGTCTTCTACTGCTCATCCACCTCTCTGTCTGCAGCTATTTGAGAGGGAACTTCGCCGCTGGGCAGGCCAGGAGAAGGCCATGTCCCTGAGCAGCCATGCCCTTTATGACTCCAGACAGGTGAGGTCTGAAATAATATGAAACTTTACTGGTCAGTGTACAATAGGGATGTAATGGTATTCGGTATATTATTGAACCATTCGGTACACCCCTGACGGTTCGATATGCACACGCGAACCGTGGTATTACGATATCATTTTGTCATTTTCCTATGCATATTGGCACGAATATAAGTGTTTTTTCACAAAAAATACATCTAAAAAAACTGGGGTTGTCTTATTTTCGAGGGCTAGAATTTAAATGTCATTATACAACAGCAGATGCCATAAATTATCTGCCTCCTGACTATCAGTATTTTGTATGCAGATACGAGCTAGGGAAGAGAGGCTAAACTAAAACAAATATTCATTCCAACGTGACAGTGGCGAGTGCTAGTAGGGAGACACAGAAGCTAATTAGAAGAGGTCCCGCTGTCTTTCAAATCCATGGTGTGGGAACATTTTGGATTCAGCGTGCAATGCGATGACAAGGGGGGAAAAGGACAGTAAACTCAGGGTAAAATCTCATTAGTGTACCCAATGAGGATACTTAATTTTGCACTTTATTTTTACATTTAATATTGCCTATACAAGTATGTAGCCTGTTTAAATAACATAGAGAAGCCAAATTACTTCCAGGTTGTCAAAGCTTCGACAGAACATAGAATGCTTAGACAGGTAGTTCACTTGATGTTAACCTTTATTTAATAAAGTGTAAAATAGACAGTCAAAATAAAAGTAGAGTTCATTGTTTAATTAAAGGGTGATGTGTATTTTTCTTCTTAAATATAAAGATACCGAAACCTACTGTTACCAAAAACCGTGACCCATACTGAACCGTGGGAAAACTACTGTTACACCCCTAGTGTACAAGTACAGAGGAATTCTTGAGTTTTATCATATCCCATCTTGCTTTAAACGAAACATATGCACAGTCAGTTGAGAGCAAGGCTTCGGGTCAGGGTGCAGGGTCGGCCATTTATCCGGGATCCCTGGAGCAGTTTTTGTGGTTAAGGCCCTTGCCCCAAGGGCCCCACACAAACATTCAGGGCCCCTAGATGTAGCCACCTGAGTGCCTGGCCTTTTAATGATGGGGATTGTCTTTTTCTTGTCAGAATTTGTCCATTTATTTTGGAAGGACCAAAAAGTATGAAATGGCTGAGATTATTTATAAAAAGATAGCAGTTTTCCATTAATGTTGTATTTCTTGTCAATGGTCATTACTGAACAAAGTGGCAGAATGAGGTTTTAGCAGGAGTGTCTTTTTCAGACATTATTACCTTGGGAATAAATTAAACCCAGTGAGTGACACATTATTTGTGATGATTACAGCTCCAGTTTCTCCTAAAAATATCTTCTCTTGAAAATTTCACTTTTTTTTTTTTACCCTTGAAATTCATTACTTTGAAGCAAATCAGCATATATGTGAGCTTGTATCATACCCCATCCCTGAGAGTCTCCAGCTGTTTAAAGCCAGGAGCTGCGTTAAGGTTGTATCAATTCCTAGCAGTTTATCCTGTTTGAGAATCATTATGGATGCTGCGTAACGCCGTCACATGCGGATGTGAGCCCTTCGTCACAATGGGTTTTTTTATGAAGCCCTGGACTCTTGGCTGCTTGGGACACACCAGCAGTCAAATGGACCTGCTCGGACTAACATTAAAACCCTGTGTGGGTATCAGCAGCCTTGTGACGTGAACATCAAGGAGGCCAGCTGGTTAAGTTGGGGGACTGTGTTTTTTTTTTTTTTTTTTATAAACAAAAGCACACTCAAATGCATCAGTTTCTGTTGTATTTTTCTTAGGTCTTTATGTTTTGGTCAGTGTAATTTAAGGTTCTTCATAACTCGTATGTCAATGCCAATGCATGGAAAAATGGATCAGGAAACTGCTGGTTTGATGCATTCATCTGCCTGTTTCTGGTGTAAGAATGGAGGGGCTGGTAAAGCAGCAGTTTAAAAAGAAGGTAGCCAGCAGTCTTCAGCATCCTAAAGGCTGTCCAAAATACTTGCCACAGACCACCTCATGGAAAAACATTACACGCGCATACTCAGCTGCTCAGTCATTTCTCTTGGTTTGTTCTGCAGAGGATGTACTTGCGTGCCAGCTCAGAAGAGGAGATCTTCACCCATTTGGGTCTGGAGTTCATCCCTCCATGGGAGAGAAATGCCTGACCCCAACAATGTGGTTGATTCAGCAGGATGGATTCCTCCTATGCTTGCATGACTCTCCACCTCTCCATGTGGGCTTTCAGTTCGCCCCGCCCTCAGTCAGTGCAACTCATTCAGTTGGCCAACCTATTTTTGCTGTTTACACAAGCTGAGATTTCCATTCAATGTAGCCGGGTTTTAATTGTTAAGGGTCTGTTTTTGGAATGTCTTAGTTGCAGTGTGCTCAGTGGCACCCATGTAGTGTCTCAGGACATCAGGGAGCCTATTTTTGCTGTGATAAAGAGAGAAATCACTGTGTCATGTAGTTAATTCCACACACACATCTTTGAGTTTGCTGGTGTGTTTATTCACACCCATAGCCACAGGGGCGGTCAAGAAATGGGGCCATTGATACTCCTTTTCTACAGCACTGCTGCCAGTGTCGTCCTGGTGCCTGTTTCCAATTTGGCACAGGTTCCACTTTTATCCACTGAAAGAACAATGGTGCCGGCACCAAAACTTTGCTGGTTTGGAACTAAGATCCCGTGATATCATCAGAGGTGGGCACAGTAAGCGAGTCAGCTGTAAATTAAATTGAATGGTATAACATTGCATATTCCTTATAAAATAAGTCGTGTTAAAAGGAAAAAATAACTATATAGATAGCCTTACCATTAGCATTTGAGCTAACGCTAGTCTTGGGCTAGGAAAAAAATCTCACTTGTCATCTTGGGTGTAATCATTGATGATGACCCTCTCTTTCAACAGCAAACAGGCGCAGAGTAAGTTTGCTTTGAATATTGAGATATATTCTCAAAGCTTGAAGTAGCACCTGCAAAAACAAGACGTGTTTTGCCTTTTTTTGTTGTTGCTTTGTTTAGGAGGCGTGGTATATGACATAGTCACAATGTCGTCACCGGGCTCCTACTGGGCTCTCAAGTCTGTGGAAATGCAGGTCGGTTCTCGCTGGTTCCCAACTTCAGCACTGGCACCGGCACCAGTGCTGTGAAAAGGGGTATGAGTGCTCCATGTCCCGCTGCCTGCTGTCTTGTTCAGTTCTCCCCACACACACTATATATAGCAGTAACTGCTTTTACAGTTCAATCTGACCCCTGAATCGTGATGAGGTCCCATTATTAATTTGTGACTTGGCTCCTTGCACTTCCTGTGGCCTGCATTCCACTCAGTTGGTCATTCCTGTCCTCTCCAGTCATCCATCCATACACTTCTTTTGTATTCGCCTGTTCATTGTGGGGTCAGAGTTAACCTGGAGTTGTTTTTTTTTTTTTTGTAGAAAGACTGTGATATAACTACCTGTCGAATTCAGTGCTGAACAGTTCACCTGTTTACCTAAACAAAAAGTAGGCTTTTAACTCAGCATCAGGGGAAGATTTGTATAGATTAAAACTAAAGAAAACTGTAAGGGTACTGTGTGGAGTTCAGCTTCTGTATTTTATTTTTGTGTTTTTTTACATGTTGCACTTTTTTTCTGCGGTAGACCCCCCCCAGGACCATCAGCAGGTTTTTCCACCTAAGCCTGTTTCCTGGCCTGAGTTGAAGACGTCTTAGATTGAACTGACTTTGTCCGAGTAGCCAACCTGTGTGAATGTAGAGTTCTGTTTGTCATTTGGCCTGTTATGTATCAAGATAATGCTAAAGGAATTTCTAACAAATAAACGTGCCTTTATCATAATTTCAGTTTCCCGTTTTCTAAATCAGTCAAAATACACGTAATGTATAAAATCGTTCTTAAATTGTTTTTTTTTTTTTTTAATCCATTTCAATGAATTTATTTTGGAGATGATTCAAGTGAACCATGGGATTTGACAAACTTTTGTCACCCCACACCTGGTAAGTGAGAAAGTAAGTTGGGGGGGAAAAAAATCAAAATGCTGTTTGTAAAATTTAGGCCAAATAGCTGTATGCTTTGTCCTGTGACATGTTGTGCAGAAGTCAGATGTGCCACCTGATGCTGACAAGAAAGTGTGACATTTCAAAAACACATGATAGGCTTCCTTTCTTGCAAATTTCCTCTTTTTGAATGACACCGGTACTGTAGCAGGATTCTCATAGGGCTCAGTTTCTGTAGTTTCGTGACTGAACTGTTTATCCTTTGGGTCCTTAAAATTGGCACAAATGCTGCAATGCTAATCCTGGGCTGCATCTGTACTCTATCTGATGCCAGTGTTGTGTAACACTGTTTTTATTTGTGCCTTTATTTAATTGAGTTGAAGCTTGTCAATATAGTGGGTCAATGGTTAGCACTATGACTTTGTTCCTTCAAGATTGTGGCTTCAGTGATTGATGTCATACACGTGCCGGCACCCCAGGCAAAAGTACAGATAGGAGCGTCTGATTACAGTTCCTTCAGGTGCTCTAATTATTTCATTTAATTTCTTCCTCGCTCCTGAAACTTGAATTGCTGGTTTAGGACCTGCACAGATAGAAGGGGCATTTTTACAACAAACGGCTGCTTCACCTGGCTGTGAAGGGTGAGATATGGCATACCTTCAGTAAATGGCCACTGTGCTTGTGTGTCATTGTCATCGGCTCAGTTGTAGGTGTAGATTTAGGTGAGGATTAAGGGGCGGAGGATGGAGCAGAGTTCAATTCAATATTTAAGGACTGGAAAGGAAAAATCTAGAACCAAGAACTTTTCCTGAAACTGTTTAAAATGAAACCCAGGAAGGCCAGCAAGTGGATTCAGGGGTGGCACTTGTTCCTCACATCTCTTGGGTTGGGGGTTTAAATTCAGTTCAATTTTATTTATATAACGCCTTTAACAAGAAGCACTGTCACAAAGTGCTTTACATAGTCCCAGGCTCAAAGTCCCCAAAGAGTAAGCCAAGGGTGACAGCGGCAAGGAAAAACTCCCTCACGAGAAAGAAACTTTGGGATGAACCAAACTCAAGGAGGAAACCCATCCTCCTCTGGCTGGCACCAGACAGGACAAGTTCATTTATGCAAATATGAAACAACGTCATAGAACAGTCAGGAGGACAACAGTGTATTGGAGGATACAGTCAGGTGATCAGGATTGAAGAGCAGGTTTGGTATCTCAGTCAGCAAAACAGGTCAGGGTGGACAGATGAAGCGAAAAGAGGGCATGGTAGGCCAGTAAACAATAGAGGAATAGAGTCCAAACTTCTGAATGAAGCACCCCAGAGAGGGGGGTAGGGGAGAAAGAGAATGTACATGAGCAGAGCAGCAATAAGAAGGCTGAATAATTGCAATAAAACAGCAAGAGCCTGGGCATAACTACTGTAAATACCAGACAGAAGGCAATTCCTCTTGCATGCAAAATTGTGTAAAATCTGTCCAGCTATGCAGGTTTGTCAGGGAATCTAAGTTTCTAAATGATGAAAAGGAAACGCAAACACTATTGTCACATAGACTGACATTTTTCAACTTACCAAGTAGTCCTTCTGAGTCGCATGGGAAGCATTAAAATTTGTCATTGCTTAGTCCACAATTCTGTACAAAGTGACTTAAAATTGTGGCCATTAATAAGAGCTGGGTTCCAGGCTCAAGGGTGTAACAGCAGGCCTGGCACATAAGTCATAAACATGGGACCTTTGCCTTAAACCCAGTGTGTTAACCACAGCCCGGAAGGCAATGTCGTCCACTCTGACTCCTGTAGTTACCCACAGGAGAGTCATCCCCTGCATGATTTTGGAGAGGACTCACTTTTACAAGCGGCGAGAGGGAAGAGCCACTGACACTCGCCACATGACAACACTGGTGATCTCCAGTCAGGCCACAAACTGAGTTTCCCTTGCCACCATTATCACTGGCATTACAGATCATATGGTACAGGAACTGACACATCTGACTAATGCAGAAGCTTGACAGAAGATCCTTTCTTTATTTAGCATGTCAGATCAAGGGTAGAGTGTTGTCATAGAGATGGAAAACCTGGGCCATTTAAGGATGCAGAATTGGCCTGTCTTGTTACCTTGTAAAATGAAGTAAGAATGTAAAGAATGTTATTCCACCAGGACAAACTCTTATAACTGATCCAGAAACTCACTGAGTATTTCTGCAGTAATGAAAACAAGACTGGCTGTTAAGAGGGACACAAGAAGTACATCCATTAATCCATCATCCACAACTGTTTTGTGTGGGAAATGATGGATTTTGATTGTGATTAATGCTTGATCCTATTAATGCCAATTTTTGCCATGACAGTTTATTCAGCAAAGGCTGATGCTTAGCCTGGAATTTGTCACAGGGCAAAAAACATTGTTGGGAATACTGGATAGAATAGCAGTCCATCACAGGACAAGCACTCACCTACTACGGGCAAATTAGAGATACTGGTTTATTTAACCATGTCTTTGGACTGCAGGGAGAAACCCACACAATCATGGGAAGACCATCTAGAAGAAACCCAATGAGAACAATGAGGGAACATGCAAACTCCACATACACAGATGCGACAAGAGTCAAACCCACCTTCACGAAGGTTTAAGGCCACTGTTTAGGTTTAGCCTAAATTCATCAATGAAATCAGTCATCATGACGATCTGAGCACAAATATTCATAAATATGAAATGTCTTGGCCCTGGGGAGAGCAAATTTACACTCATCACTTTAAAAATGACCCTTGTCATTGATTTTATGATAATAATGATAATAACAATCTATGTGGGTTGTAATTTCACAAGTGGAGATCTTGTTTCAGACCATCTGAACCATCCATCTCCCATAAATGTTTATCCAGTGCAGGGTGGCAATAATCCTGGGGCATGTCCCAGGTACCCCAGAGCACATGGCGGGGAATGCCACTATCTGTTTTCAGAGCTGCTTTTATACCGTGCCATCGTGATCCAGTACTCACCACAATACTGAGAGAGTAATAAAGGGAGGACTTCATTACAGCAAAAGCAGCCACATGCACCGTCCTTTCAAATTGTCAGATTTTTGAAATGTGGACATTCTGTAGGGCAGGAAACACCCTGCATGTGACTCCAAGTACGTTTCACACACATATTCATGCATTAGCATATAAACATCATGCTTTTGGACTACAAGACAAAATCCATCTAAATGCAAGAAAATTCATTATACAAAGAACTGGCTGGAACCAACAGGAACCAATGAATGAATGTGTTCATATGACACTTGGTGTGTAAAATGAATGGACAGTCGAAGATGGTGTGAGGGCTTTTCTGCCCATGTCTACTGGTATGACACTTTCGGGTGACTGGCATGTTCAATTCAATTCAATTCAATTCAATTCAATTTTATTTATATAGCGCTTTTAACACGGAGCGTGGTCACAAAGCGTTTTACATAGTCCCGGGCCCACAGTCCCCAGAGAGTAAGCCAAAGGCAACAGTGGCAAGGAAAAACTCCCTCAAGAGG
>JAACJT020000095.1:20915087-20946235 GCA_009936485.2 Gymnarchus niloticus
CTGTGGTTTGTTTTTTTTTTTGTTTTTTTTTGTTTTTTTTGTTTTGGTGGTTGTGGTGGTGGGTTTGGGGGTGGGGGGGGGGGGGGTGTTTTTGGTGGGGGGGGGGGGGGGGGGGGGGTTAAGTGAAAGGTGCGTGATCCCTTTTGACACTTTCTTCCCACAACTCTTGTGTGAAACAAAAGTTTTTAAATCAGGGTGCGTGTGGGGGGAGGACTCACACCTCACAGTATATCCTCAGCTGCTGGAGAACAGTATCTGGCCCTGTCCGCTTCCTCTACGGTCCCCTCAAGTCAATGGGGACAACGTACAACAACAGCCTAGGGTCTCTGTCTTGCCGTCTCCGGGGGTGGCTCTATAATAGCATGTCGTATCTTTCTCAAAAGTTACTTTCAATTCAGATCTCCCCTGCCAGAGCATTCCGGACTGTCGATGCGCATCACAGATGCATTCATCAGGCAGGTGTTTCGTAATTCTAAACAGAACCATTCACCTGCACCATTTCCACTGGTGAGCTACAAACAGTATTGATCAGTGTCAGTTACACCTTAAGTGACTGCACTACAGAACCAAACCCACAGACCCAATCTACTTAATTATTACTCATTTCTCACTCATACAACTAAAAAAAAGCAAAATTGATATTCATAAATTCCATGTCACTTCAATTTTGTTATTCTCACTTGAATTAATAAAGAAATGCACAATAAGCATACCAGTACATCCAGTAAAACCATAGGTGATCTAAGGCGTTGCCAGGATGACTGAGGTGGGAGGTGTCCTGACTGGGGTAATTCAGTCCTGAGCGCCCTGCCTCACCGTTAACCCAAACCCCCCCAGACCCATCCTGAGATCAGGCTCCGCTGACCAGACTCGACTGGTTCTGCAAAGGCTCTCCCCCATGGTTGCTTTGATGACATCTGATTGGAATCAATTACTGTTGAAGTGGAGAGAACAGAAGATAAATATGGCTCTGCTAAACAACTGCATTGAAGTCGGAGGGGATGGATGCCAGTGGCCTTCTTAACCTAATCAAAGCATCAGCAATAACACGGCATGTACTGTAATGGTGCAGGGTGTGGAAATCCACATGCAAAGGACTTTAAATGCCTATGCACATCAGTATTTTAGTCTTCTCTTAGAAGTTCATTGAATGGGAAACAACTGAATGAGACACTCTCTATTGCAGACCAGCCCTAAGTATGGCACTTCAAATTAAAGAATATTTTTTGGGGAAATTTTTTTAGGGTAATGTAGCCCAATTTAATTTCATTATATTTAATGTATGTCTGGGATTGTTGGTCGTGTATCATTCTAATAGTGTCAGTCTGATTACCAGTGTTACCAATGGTAACTGCATCCCTTGCTGTGTAATAATAATAATAATAATAAGGTGGGCATCCCATGCAGTGTGTACCTCTGCCCCATATGCCCTGTGCAGTCTGAGATCTAGGATCTAGGCCCCTGCTTCATCCCACTCAGTATTAGTGTTTGGAAGATGGATGGATGGATGGATGGATGGATGGATGGATGGGTGGATGATAGTGTTATACTACAGAAGGAGCCCAGCTCTCCGATCTCAAGGAAGGTTCGCACAGCAAACTGCTGCTGTCCATCCAGGGAGGGTCAGCCAAAGAAGGAGGGGCATCTGCGTCCGTTACAGGGTAGCAAAAGGCCCCATTAGAGATGAAAGGAGACGGCGGGGGCCCATCAAAGGCCGTCCCCCCTGGAGGCCATTAGCATGAAAGGCCAGTGTCTGTCTCAGGCCTGAGGGGCACTGTGTGAGCTGCTTCCCTTCCATTCAGCCCACTTGGGCACAATTCAGATGGCTTTACTGGCATGAGAAATACAACACCTGTATCAATGGGACGCTTCATACAGAGATACAGGATAACTGTGTTAATAGAATTGAAAACAAAACTGTGAAATGAAACAGATTAACCCTGTTACTTGCAAAAGTGTTCAGAGCCTTCCTGAGGTATCCTCATTTTTGAAATTGCAAAACAATGCATATACACTCTTCATTAATCACTTGCCGTATGATGGCAAACCTGATCAAACAGACAAATCTACACTGAAGGACCTGAAAAATATGTATGTTACAGTTCTTAGAGGCCAGGATGGAAAGATATTAGACTAATCCAACTAAATGCTGTTTAATTGTTTGCAAAAAACACTTCTACGAAATACTAATGTCAAGAATACATGTACAGTATATATATGTAGGTAACATTTCTTTAAGTTTCATCAAACCATTCATGATGAATCTTACCCAGATTCAATAACGTTCAATCCTATGAAAAAACAATATTAAAGGTATGTTTGAAATGTTGTGAAAATGAATGCTATAAGAAAGATATGCAAAAGATTATTAGATGCTGGGTTTGTTTAAACTTCCTTCCCCACAATGGAGAATTCTCTTTGGTTTGCAGTCATGTCACGTTGACCTTGATACATAGTGCCATCAGCCATCTTCATGTGTGAATTATGTGTGAATTAAACCAGAACCAGATATTGGGGCAAATGTTAGGTTTTCTTTTGTCAAAGAGTAGATGATGAAAATACAGAAGGACCGTAAACATCCATATTCGAAAATAAAAATACTGATGGCATCACTAAATCACAAGACAGCACAATGGATTCCCTTCTGAGTTGTTTTTTCTCACTGATTAATAACACGCACAGGATATGTCTTTGTGCTGTAACATCTGTACAGGTTCAGTTTACCATTAATACAGAATAAAGCAAATCAATCATTTCTAGTGGGATTAGATTTTTAAAGCAACTCAAGAGGCAGGACTCTCAACAACTGACCGTCTCTGTCTATCCTCTATGTGACTGGGAGGGCCATGAGAACCATTAGCCTCCTGCGGGGAGGGAAGCACTGTAACTCACAAACAGGTTGTAGGAAATAAATTCAGGAGCAATCCTAAGTACAATCAGGTCCCATGTTCAAGCCCTTTGATGGCACCCGGCGGTGGCACAGGGGGAACCATGCCGTCTGCTGCTCCTCCCGTCTGTAGTCCATAAAAAGCAGGCTCCTGTCTCTGCTGCATCCCAGTTCCTACTTCTGTAGCTGACATCAAAGCCCCCCAGCCTACTTCATCACATATCAGGGTCAGGACAAGGCAGGGTGGAGGGCAAGGAGCCGTCACCTTCACACTGGCACAAGATACACACTGAGAACAGCCTTTATTTTGGGTGTAAACAGGAGAGACAATTTAAACAATGGATACTCAAATCAAATTAGGAGAAAAAAGAGGACTAGTTTTATTTTATAAACTGCCACCATAAGCATCACCAAAAACATGACTAGTGCCTGAGAGACTTCACTGTGGTCATGATTGCCTTGAATGATTTTAATGCAATTTGGCTTATTAAATTAAGTGCATAATGGACCAAATGTGTAATAAAAAATTCCTTACTCTGTTATGTAACAAAAATATTACACTTTATCGTGCTTTATATATTTGAACTAACAAATCTGAATGAAGTCTGTAATCTAATAACAGTAACAAGTAATGCAGACTTATATGAGGTTTTATAAAACTGAACAATTGAACACGAAATGGCAGGATAAAGTAGGATAAATAAAGACACGAGATCATCCTACAATTACTTTATTAGCTAAATATACATCAAACATTAGAATGTTAATGCTAACAATAAACTATTCTGTGTATTATTACGCTGAAAAGGTAAGTACACACGTACCGCGACACTCCAGGGAAAATGTGCTAAAATGGTGACACAATTATAACTTCAGGATATATTAACGTGGAAATTGATTATAATAGACTAAAATATTAATACCCTGTTTTGTGGTAACAGAATATTTTCCAAGTAAACCGAATTATAGTCTAAAATATCAGACGCAGTACGGAGTACCCGGAAATAAAACATTTGAATAGGGATATTGAAACTTGAACCTTAAATTGTTGCAAAATTTTGAAGACATTTAGTAATGATTGCATACTTAATATTTGGTGTAATTTGCAATTTCATATGTCGCAATTAAAGCGAACTTTTTAGGTAGATATTATGGAATACATACAATTCGTGGGGTGTTATAATGAGCCGACATGTGTGTATGTGATCGAAATATCTTTTACCGATTTACATTAAAGAAAAGCTAAAAAATACAATTTAAAAACTTGCTATTAGTTAAGCCGTAATACACTTAAAATCCCTCAGACTCCAGAGACTTCGCCCCCTTCGTCCAGGCGCCTTTTTAATCTCCGGGAGTAAATTTACAATCATCTGTCCCCTTCCTTACTGTTTTTCGACGCTAACATGCGACTGGCCTCATCAAGTCAATGGCTGGCTTTACACGGCGATAACTGGGCGAACAATTGCGTCATTTTGGGCCGGTATGCAAGTGAAGTACCCTATCAGTTTTCCTTTGCAGATGGAGAGGTGGTTATCTGGTATAATCTACTGTGAACGGATTTAATCGGCTCAATCACAAATTAGCCAATTGATAAGATAATTAGTGCCCTTCGGCTTGTGAATGGAGACAGGACGGGGCTGTTATCTTAGAATAAGACAGGAGAAGTCTGGGCAGCGCTGCATTTCTCCAGACTGCCGTCTCCGGGTCCGATGGGCCACTGTGTCCTGCTAATAGGTCATTAACCGATACCTGGGACATCAAAGAGGCTCCCGGCTTTGATACCTGCCCTACCCGCCTAGGAGCGTCGGAGTATCGCGTTTTTTATGGGACGCCGAAGCGAGAAGCCCGTCTTCATTTAATTTATTGTACCTCTTCTATGGGTATTTTTCACGTAATCTTTTATGGGAGACGTTTTAAGTTCCTTTAAACTGTCTGCTGTTTTCTTCGGTTGCTTGAGTCCCTTGAATTAGATAGCGGCACTACGTGATAAAAAAAAAGAAACGGAATATATCAGTTCCACTAGGCATTCGTCGATAAACAGTGCAATAAATCGTTTTAGCCTGTGATCGTCTTTACAGGACATCAATTACATTATGTTAAATCAATCAACATTAACTCTCCTCCTCACAGACAATTCAGATGTCTCAGTGCTCAGTCACCGTCCGAAGGGTATACCTAACTGATGAAGCAGCAGTGGAAACTAGAACTAGAGTAGGTCAATAGCAAGCTAAATCATTACCATTTCTATGAACCTTATTAAGTATATAGGCAGATTTTATCCATAGCGAATGCTGCATCTGTAGTTATAACAGTCCGTTATTACCGAGTGTATTTGTCTATTTATTGCGTGTATTTATTGTCTCTGCATCTGTGGTTTACTGCCAACACAATCTCCTTGTTGAACAATGGTCAATAAAGAATTGTGAAGTTCTTATACCACCTTTACAGAATGTTACATCTGCATAAAAAGCTGGCATATTTGCTATTGCATAAGTGATGTTTGTTAACAAACATTGATGTTTGCTATATTACATACTACGAGTGGACCTCATATAGTATAGAGCTTGCTCAACAGGATCACACTACATTGCAAGTTATCTGTGTGGTTCATATTTGAGAGTCATACAGACTCATGTGCATTACACAGCAGGGCTCCAAAAATAATTAAAAGTTTGTGATGATCCGCTGTGGCCAAGGAAGCATGGGGGGCATTGAGAGAGGACAGGGAGATGCAGACGCATGAGACAGTACACACACACATACTCACACACTGTAGATAATAGAGACAGTAGTAAGGTAGGATGGGAGTGAAGAGTGGGAGATGCCCAGACTCACTGGAGCCAGGAATTAATAGGCTCATTCAGACTCGAATGAGACGTCTTAATTACCACACTTGCGAAAACTAGAGGGGTGGGAGTGGCAGGAGGAGGCTTCCTTCTTTGATCCCCTGTCAAGTGAATTACAAATGAAGAGGGGATACCCTTCATAAATACCAGAGCCCAGCACCAGTAGTGAGGGACATCACTTCCAACAGGAGCTTCTCCACCTTGAGCCACAGAAGACTCACTCTCTCGTGGAACTAGACTTGGCCAGATATACTTCAGTCACCTCCAGCTGCATGAAAACAGTGGAGTCTCTGAGAAAATACTGCAGAGCTGCGCAGCAAAACTTAGCTGTGATTCTTCTTGATTTGGGATCTGTGACAAAGCCATGAAGGGGCATTTTTCCATTGAGTGGTTGTCCCAGAGCAGCCATGGTATGGTTGCCCAGACTACCAAGACCTCGGATGAACCTTGGCCCTCCAACAACCAGGCGGGTCCTTGTACTTCCAGCACTGCTCCAGAGAGCCTTCCTGGGTTCTACTGCAGCAAGAGGCAGGCTGGTGTAGAACCCCAGGAGAAAGCACATAGCTCTCCTAATGCCTGGACCCCAGGGACCAGCTCTACCCACCAGAATGGGCTTCAGCACAGCACCCATGGTAAGTGCAGATCCCCATCACTGAGCACAATCCAAGTGCGTAATGTTCATTTGGCTTAGGAAGGCAGTATTTTAGATTGATTCTTCATGCAGTTTGGAGAACCGTTGCTGCACTCCTAAAACAAGATGGAAAATGGGTGAGAACAATATGGTCCTTATTATAAACTGAGGCCCTTTAAAACCAGGATTGGTTTTGAGTGTTTGGACTGAAAAGGGTATTTTCAGAGCTAAGGGTGGTGATTCTCAGACTCTATCCATCTACCCTAATTCTCAAAATTCAGCTTTTATCTCTGGCTCTGCTTGAGTGGAACATATTTATATGGTTTATAAATGTTCAGAACCAGCCAGTAAGTTTACCGATCCTCATTGCTACTAGAGCAGTTTCATTTAGGATTACATTATTTAGATAGCGCCTCTATCAGGGTGCAGCTAACAGAATTTAATTAATGCTCTGTATCCTTCCTTCCTTCCTTCTGGACAACAGAGGGAGGCTTCAGCAGCAGCATGGAAGAGGAGGAGATGTCGGGTTGTGAGAGTGAAGGGAGAAGTTCCCCCTTGCCAGCTGTGGCTGAAAACTCAGCGACTGACTCTGCTATCACTGGCCGACGGCCTCGCACGGCCTTCACTGCCGAACAGATCAACCGCCTGGAAAAGGCATTCAAAAAGAATGCTTACTTGGGCACCCATGACAAGGCAGAGCTGTGCCAGAGACTGCGACTTTCTGACAAACAGGTGTGTGTGCTCTCTATTAACTTAAAATGCTGCTCAAACAAAATGTGGACATATAAGTTTCACAAGCTATTATAAACTGAGGAAATGATGATAAATTATTAAAAAGCAATGTGTGCTTTTTTAATGGTTTAATGCTAGTTAAATTAATCTATAACTGCTTAAATCCAAGTGCTGTTTGTATAATCTTACTGTTATCTGCACTCTAGATAAGGAACTGGTTTCAGAATCGGCGCATGAAGCTCAAACGGACCCTGCAGGATGCTCTGGCCCAGGCCTGCCAAGCCAAGGTTGCCTCCCAGCTAATGCACTACCCCGAACTACAGGCTTTTAGGCCCTCTCCATATCCCAGCTACTATCCTGTCCAGGAAACCACGCCTTCCTATCTACCTTCATCCGGTCTGCACTACAACTCCTCTCCAGCAGTGGGCACTATCCCCGCTTTGCCTATGGACTCTGTATACCAGTTGAGTGGCTTGCCTTGCCTGGTGGCACCCCCCAGAGGAGGTGCAATTATTACCCCTTATCAGCCATACCCTCATCACTACTAAAAACACTGTGGTGGCTGTGCATGTGACTCAAGACCTTTGTTGCCTTTAGCAGTGCCATCTATTTGTAAATTAATGTTATAGAAGAAATTTATTGACATACTGGTAATAGATGCAATCCTGTTAAATCGTCTAGCATAATGCAACAGACTGGTTTTGTTCCCTGATCTTACAACTGTAAGAAATCACCATGTAATTTCCGCAGTAGAAATTCTTCTTTTCCTTTTCTTTTTATTTTATTTTTTTTTGTGAAAGTGAGCAGGTAATGGTATGCAGCATTAAGTAACTTCGTTCAGGAGTCTTTTTCCTTAACAAGAAACGTTACTGCCCTCTGCTGGTGCGTGAACCGTGTGTCGAAATAAACATTAATAACAATAACAACAGATTTAAATATCGCTGGGGCCTGGATGCAGCTATTATAGGTACGGGAACACCGAGCATAACACGAGTACAAATTTCAGCATCGTTAGTTTTTAAAAAATCCACACGTCGAATGGTGGAACTGGGTATCGTATTTAATGTGGCATATCGTTCGGTTTCTTATATTATTAACTGAACGTTTTAAACCACCATTTCTTTCCAGCGGACAGTAATTAATTCAGGACATAATGTTAATTATTCACAAATTCTAATTATAACATTTTTTCCCTGGAAATCAAAACCCATTCTGCGTACAATATTGTTACTTCGCTGATTTGTTAAAAAGGCTTTAATTCTTTATCGGGATGCATTTTGCCTGTATATTACAATAAATTAACAAAAATAAGATATATGTGAAAATGACGATTTAATCACAATAATATTAATACACAAATTTGCGTTGCGTCGCGTCAGAAGATTGAGTAGTCTTTGTGAAACCGGTACTAAAGTATAACTTCAATTCCTCGGTGTCCCTCATGGTGATTGTTAAAATTACGTTATATTATCGAAATCATCACCACTATTTTTGTAATCATTTCGACTTTATTCTCGAAATTATAAATCTTTTTAGTTAGTGGTCCGATACCTATTCATTCCCGCGAGTGACTGTCGTGCCCACCGGATTTTTTTCGCCAAGTGCGGGGATAAACCATTTATGTATTATATCTAACTATCTACGAAGCAGAAAATGGCTAAAATCCATCTGCAGGAGTGAATCCTCTGATGGTATCAGATCAGAGTCAAAGGGATTGCTGGGGACATCGAGGAATACTGTTTTAGTTACATTTGGTCTCCAGTAAAAAGTAAGGGGAGCTGTGCCCTCATATAGCACTTTTTAGTGAATATGCTAATTACGCTACAGTCACTTCATCATTTGGAAAACTTTATTCCAGGCGGTTCGGTATCCTATTTTCTGAGGTGTGTGAAGTGAGGGAGGTTTTTCAAAGCTGTTACCTTTCTTACAGATACCTCAACATACTTTACGGAAAATCTGTCAATGACTCAGAAATGTTATCTTAGGAGTGCCGTCCAGGGTGTCCCCTACCGTGTCACGGCCTTGAGATGCCAGGGATAGCGATGCTCCAGGCTCCTCCGCGACCCTGCATAGGATAAGCAGTTTGGAAAATGGATGGATGGATGGATGGATGGATATTGTCTTAGGATAAGAATTATGATATTTCGGTAATAACCCACATAACGTTCTCTTTTTATACTCATACTGATTTTTTTTCTAACTCAACGAGACGCACAAAAACAAAGATATTGCACCGGTCACTACACTAAACATAACAAGAACACAGTACAAGGGTTGTGTTAAGAATGAGATTTTTATCCGTGTAAAGTCCATATAAAGTGAATTCATTCGCGTTAATATTGGCAACCTGTCAAAACCAATCTTAATCTAAGCGGGAAAACCACATGTAGTCACTCCATTTTACATGCATACTTGCTAAATCTTTAAAGTTGAGCCTTAAATCCATTTTGATTAATAACATCTGACACTTTTGGAGTATATGACAATCGATCGGTCTTTGTTTCGGTGGAAAAAGATGCGAAACGCCTGACGCCGCAATCTTGACAAAATGGCGGCTGTGTAAATAAAGTATTCTGATAAAATTACATTTAGATAACTTCAAAGACAGACGACAATATCGATATATGATATTAGCACGAATAACGCGACGGTCAACTGACGTGCAAAATCCTGTACGATAGCCTATTTACTGGGAGAATTCACGTAGCTTCACTAATTAAAACGAAAGTTAAGGTTATAAGCAAATAAATTTTGGTTGTATAAATGTTTCCCAAACAAAATTAGATTTTAAGCAAGTGTTAAAATGGCTCACAGATTAACACGGTTGACAACGGAAAGTTGAACATCAGTGACATAAATACAAGTAATATTTACACAGAATGCAGTTTTCCACTATAGAGAAGGGATCCACGGTCCTGTAGAAACGGCAACCAGCTTGGTGTAGTAGTAATTTCTACGAAATCTATTTTCTACGAAAATTCTGCTATTAAAATAATTAATGGCGAATACGCCTATTTATCGATCTTCCAAATTAGTAAACGAACAGAGCAGAATACACGTGGATTCAAATTAACCCACAACTATTCCATAAGTATACACTGTAAATACTGAACATATATAGAGATAAATACTTTAGTTAAATATACTGATTTAACAGGGTGCAAGTATGACACGTGGTGGAGATTACGCGCTACTTATAAATCAGTCCTGCAAATGAAGGAGGTATTTGTAACTTGAAAA
Organism: Gymnarchus niloticus; assembly: GCA_009936485.2. Classification (NCBI taxonomy): domain Eukaryota; kingdom Metazoa; phylum Chordata; class Actinopteri; order Osteoglossiformes; family Gymnarchidae; genus Gymnarchus; species Gymnarchus niloticus. Next base: position 20,925,424 of record JAACJT020000095.1, read on the forward strand.
ACAGTTGAGTCACTCAGTGTACACAGGACATCACGACTGCGCCTGTACCTATCACTGTTCAGAATAAAGACTCATTACAACCGGTTTGCACAGTAAACACGGAGCTTTTAATGCAGTCTGCGCGGCGCACTGCGGTCCTTTGCGTTATTAGCAACACGAAGGGAGTTCATTTGCCTCTCAGCAAGATCACATCAAACTGCACCCAGACTGCAATGGCATTTAGGGTAGACAGTAAACTAATGAGGCTGGTCCTGCGTTTCTGGCACTTAAGTATTTGCATTAGCAACTTAATCAAAATAACAATAAATACATTCCAAGATAGCAGACAATCAATCATCATCCTGTCACAACCTTTCATCTGATATTAAAGCACTGTTATGATCAGCATTATCCCCCCCAACTGAAGATTTACCTAATCAGACCAATGAAATTGTATTGTTGGTAGACAACCACATTTTCTCATTGCAAACCACTTTTCCCTTAACCACTCATGTCTCTACATTGTATACTTTTGACAGTTTAACACCCCACACTTTAGAAGAGCTCACCATTTTCTGAATCGACAAATCCTGAAATTGGGCTTTCAGTTTTCTCCAGTTAGAATTCAGGTTTGACTCTACGGTATGCCAAACCTGCTTTCTGGAATATCATTGTGCAGCACCCAGAGGAAACCCACACAACTTGGGGACGACTGTACATGTACAGTGTAGATTCAAGGCTTATTGTGATTCTGACTGAGCCCTCATGCCCCCATGAGACCCCACAGAACAATAAAAAAACAATCCAGAAATAGTTTTGTAAAACATGGTTTAAGAATTTAATTTCAGTATAAAACACTTTAGAAGTTTAGGCCAATCAAATTTTTAACCTTCAGTCAAACAATCTAAAACATACAAATTCTCTTTTTTGGCATTTTGTTATTTCTCCGAAATAATACAACTTAAAATCTAACACTCTTTCACCAGTAACTACAATTACAAAAAAATAATAATAAAATAAGAATAGAAAGTGAAAGCATCCGAACTCCTGGTCTGGCCTGCTCTCGCCACCTGCCGGGTGCCAGCTATAGCGAGAGCCAAACAAACAGTAGGGCTCACTGCTCTCTATGCTGTTTTCTGCTGACCCTTCTTCCCAATCAATGACTTGTGGATATGGGGAATCACACCTGCAGGAGAAGAGCAAGAGAATGATACCATGCAGCTAATGCAATGAATTGTATTTTCCTCTCAACAAGCCTGATGAATCAGACTCTAAGCCCAGCTACTGCTGACCCACCTCCTCCAGCAATGGTGGCCTTGATGAGTGAGTCCAACTCCTCATCACCGCGGATGGCCAACTGCAAATGACGAGGTGTAATACGCTTCACTTTGAGATCCTTGGAGGCATTCCCAGCCAACTCCAAAACCTGCATAAGCACAAACTGTAAGCTACTGGTCAAGAAAGCAAGGGAACAGTGAGGTTATTAATACTGAAACAATGGTGCAGCTATTCAAACTGATAAGTTAAATAAGATGGAACTTTAATGTGTTTTCTCCACCTAGCATATAACCTTTAATATAAATAATATACAGGCAGAGCTACTGCAATTTCCTCAACACAATAGTCAGCTGAATTGCCCAAACTTTGTTTTTTTATTACAGTTTTTATTGGAGTTTCCACTTAAATTCAACCCCAGTCCAACAATTCCCTATTCTTTATGATGACTGGCTATCTACAATGGCTCACCTGCCATGAAATTGCAATTCAACTGCAATCTACTTTATCCACCTTCTCCATTGAACCACCTGCCTCAGTGCCAGCATTGGCAGGCCACAGACTGTAAATTTAATACAACATATAACCAGCAATTTCAGATACCTGAGAAATCAACACAATCCCACGCACTTCATGGCAGCAATGGCTAGTTAGTTCTTTCCTCTGCTATAGTAAGATACAAAAATTTTTTTCCACCACCAGGGGGCTCCTGACATGAATATCCAGATTTAATTCAGATCAGAACTGAAGGACTCTATCAATGGGGGAAAAAGCCTTAACTGACTAATCTACCTAGGATCCTCACTATAATTATCATGAAAAGTATTAAACTGACTAATGTTGACACCTCAAAGATGTAAAATCCAAATATCCAAAAGTACAAATTAAATCTACAAATAGACATCATTATGGTCGCAAAAGCAGTTCAACTTATTGGTCACACATCATTTAATATTCTCTACTACAGCACTGGAGCAGTTTAAATATTTAAAATTTTGGCTTATAGTACCAAATTGTTCTGATTTGCCAATTTGAGAAAAGTTCTGAAAAACAGAACTGCAAAGCTGGACACCATATGGTAACTTAAAAAAAGAAACAACTTAAAGGTTATAAGTGTATGGTGTGACAGTAGCAAGTATTAGCTCAGGGTTCAGCTGCCAGGCAGGAAGTATCACCTCAGCAGTGAGGTACTCCAAAATGGCAGCGCTGTAGACTGCAGCAGTGGCTCCAACACGCCCGTGACTTGTAGTACGGGTCTTCAAGTGTCTGTGGATACGACCCACTGGGAACTGACACAAACAAGAATAACAGACTTCATTTACTGTCTTACATGAAACTAAAGGTAACCAATGCAAATGATCATCTCCACAGTACAGTACCCACGAAAATATGACCAACTGACCTGTAGCCCTGCCCTTTGTGAGCGGGATACTGCTTTTGCCTTGGCTTTGCCACTGTCTTTTCCAGCCTTTCCTCCTGCCTTTGGAAAAGGAGACAAAAACAATGTTAGAAAGAAGGTCTGATTTGGAAAGGTTTTCCATAATATGCATATGGAAGCATCATAGCTTTAGTGTTTTGTATATGAAAAGTCTGCATAAATATAACTGCTGTCAGTGCACTGTTTCAGTATTGTGCAGTTTAGGTCTTACTTTACACATTTGCCATGGTTTCCAGGTTGTGCATACAACATTTTCAAAAATTGTACTGACCTTTCAAATTAAGTCTGAGACTGTTAATAGATCCTGAGCATAAACAGCACTTTTTAAATCTCACTACGGAAATATCTTCAGAGAATTAAACAACTGTAGACTACCTACTTTAACACTGATGAAACATAACATCAAACAAAGTAACTTAGAGAAGTTCTTTTGTTAGTAGGTTCAAATTTGGGAAAAAAAGCTGGAGAAAATAATTTTATACAGAGATACAAAATATATATATATATATATATATTCAGAAGGAATTTTACATAGAAAAACATCCTCCACAGGTACTTTTTTAAACAGGATATTACGTGTGCATTAAGTTAAATACCAGGAATATTAGCCTAATTATATGACAGTCCAATACTCATACTTCTGCCATCTTATCAAGTTAAAAAACGTTCTCCAATTTACATTAACAAAACTTGAACCTGAAAGGCCGAACAGCATGCATTCCAAAACACATTTTAACTGTGTTCAAATACATGTACTGTAGGTCCTCATACAATTACACCCTAAAGCCAGGCACCCCGTTGTTTTATCTTGAAACAAAAAAAAAGAAAAATCGATTACAGACATTTATTGGCACTGTAAAGTTTACCTTGGCAAAAAAAAGGTAATAATGGGAGAGCAGTCCACATAAATCAACCCAGATAACCGTATTAGCAACATTACAGGAAAAAGACACTCCACTGTAAATCAAATGGAAATCACTCACTGCAACATGGCCACAAAAAACAATGTGCCACTTGCTTACATTTTTGTTTAAGATTGAAACATAACATAAATATATAGACTCCAAGCATCAATTCCACAAATACTACGAGAATTCAAATTTGGTCAGACAAAACCTTTCGTACAGCCAGATGAAGGTTTTGCTAATTGACGTGCCAATTTATTTCAGCCCAGCTCTTTCGTGGTACGTTTGTAAGCTACACCAGAAAGTAAAGGAAAGATAGAAGAAAAAACAAAAACGCTATAATATATCGTTAGGTATCCCAAATAATCTGTCAGCGCCACTAAAGAGAATACAGGATTAAACAAAATATTTTTAGAAAAACGCTACAACTGTATCTTGTAAAAATTAACACTTCAATAGAAAACTTCATTTCTAGATTAGCTAAAAAGTCTACAGAACGGAAGGGTCTAAGTGAGAAAACAGACCGTTAGAGCAAAAACTGCTCCATTTCCTTTAGTTAGTTAACAGAAGTCTTACATTTAGGCGTTTACATTTAGACAGTTAATTCGAGAAAAAAAAAAAAAAGAGTAATTCTAAATAAAAGTAAACTCGTAAACATTCCTATAGCACCCTGATAGAAATAATGACAATCAGTTTCCCGCCAACACAGCCACCTCGTTCGTGGAACCAACAAATACCAAAAAGAAACTCTTTAAACTAATCATACAAACAGTATATATGCTGAAAATAACTCACTAAATTTGGTAATATAAAAATAAAAAAGAAAACGTACTAATTGTCCATTAAGGACTAAATTTAAATCGAAAACATTTATCCAGCTAGCGGTTAAAAAGACCAGCCAGTTCTCATGGACGAGTCAGTTAATAAAGGCTGGAATCTAAAAGAATAAATAGTCGCCAAACCACTTAGAAAATTATAAAAGTTAAATCTGTTAACTGCATAGTTACGAAAAATCCTTAGCTAGTCGTTAGCTAACTAGCTAAATTAGCTAGCGAGTTATTCTGAAAGCTAATAGTCAATATATTCAGCCAGCGCATCTACCCTATCAGTAGTTTCATTGCACATCCTCCCTTTCTTTATACATTCACCGGCCATGGCAGAACAACCAAAAATGAAACACGGCAGAACATAAAGGTACCATTTTCACCGTCTAGGAGAGTACTGCGTTCTTCTACTACAGCGAGGTCTGAAGCAATTTTCTTCTCCACACAATAACCCCTTCGCAAGCCTAAGCGCGAGGACCCTCGCGAGCGAAGCAACTGACCAATCGGAGCTCTAGATGTTGGTTTGAATAATCCATCACACCAATTACATGATTGTTTGTACAGTATCTACCCATCCCCCCCCCTCGTTTGCAACTGCCTTTTGCGCACGGACCTACAATGGAAGGCTAGCGTACAACAGTAAATGGAGCGGTGCTTTAGTGAACGACAAGCGAACGTATTCGTATTTTATTGATTCAACGTGTAATGGTGTGTAGGGGTAAATAGGACAGAATGCACAAAAATAAAATGGGATTTAGATGAGAATATTCTTTGGGAGAAAAACCCATAAAGTATTTTGTTGCGTTTCTACATTATGTAGCAGGCAACTAATGGCGTAGATAAATAACGTTGTTGTAAAGTTACATGTATCAAAGCTCCTCATCATTGTCTGTGCAGTTATATTGACAAATTTTCAAAATTCCAAGAAATTGTGGTTGCTTTTGGCTAAAGAATGAAAACAAGCTGGTCTTGTGATTTTCCGGATTCTGCTATTGCCTGCTGCTGGGAGTAGGGAGAAAACCACGAGTCCATGCATCCGTCATGCTGTGTGTTAATGTTGCGGGCTGGTGCATGTTCCTTGATGGTTTTTTGAGTATGTTTAATACAATATACACTAGGCAGCTTGATAAAAATAAGAAACGTTTTAATGCCACAGGGTATCTGAACTTAACTGGTGATAAAAGACGATTCCTTCTTGACTGCAGTGTGTCAGTCTTGGAATGGTGATGCCTGACTGAATGCACTATTACCAAACTGATAATCATAATATATATGAGACAAACTATTTGAGCCTTTTGAGTTACAGTATCTAAAGGTTGGTATCAGATGAGTGTTGTGCTCAAACACCAGAAGCAATTAAGTGGGCTGGTGCTCAGTGTAAGCCATTCTATTTGGTGAACTGGACAAGAAATCTGTATACAAGCATCTGTACCATTTTTTGTGCGATAAGAATTATGTTTGGCATTGAAGTATAGTAATTTTACATAGTACACTCAAAATGTATTTAAAAAGTACTAAAATGATGGATCCAGAAAAGTTATTGGTTATTGGTTTTGACAATGTTTTCACAGGGACTAGTCATCAGACTCAATAATGAGTATCAATAATGAATATTCTGGTGCCAGGGATGTTTTTTTTTTTTTTTTTTAAGCTGTGGCTGTACTTATTAATACTTTTGTTCCTATTCAGTTAATCATTCCTTCAAATGGAATAGTGATATGCAAGAATAGACCATAGGTCACTACAGTGCAACATTAATATTTCCCACTGTGACCATCAAGTTACATTCCAAGAATAAAGACATGTTGCATGGGTATCAGTGTAACTTCGCAATTTTAGCACATTTTAAATTAGTACATAATTGGTAATAATACTTCGTCTTACTTTGAAGGACCACAATTACATAATTATTTAAATTATTTAATTTCATAAATTCAATATGTTTGTATATTATGCATATGTAATTGAAGACAATCTGCAAGAAAAAGCATTATATTCTCGCCATTGCAAGCTATGGAAACTAATCAACGCTTACCATTCTTACAGATTGACAAAAATTCACTGAACTGCTCTATTTAGAGCAGAGAGGTCAATGGCTGAGTCTCAGGAGACCAGTTAGATTGATCCAGGACATCTGTGGTCTGTGCAGGTACAGAACATGGGAAATTATGTATATCAGGTCATATTACTTTATATGGGGGAAACAGTATATATGGAGATCTATAGGTTAAGCAACTAGTATTAAGAATAATGGATAATTATTATGGTATAGCCAGCTTGATAACTTCAACAAATTTGATGTGAAGACTCGAATATTTAGGAGCTTTGTTAATTAATAGAAATGGTTTCAGGTAAAAACACAAGAAAATTCACATAAAATGCTTTTACTGTGCCATGTGTCATTTAGCAGATAAATGGAGGTTTGTGATCCTGAATCGATATGCACGTAGTACAAATAGATGACTGCATGGATGGCAGGTTCAGATATACTGTAGCTTGTATTAGTTCTTTTCTTTCAGAAAGGAAGATCTTTTAAAATCAAGGGTTATTCAAGGTTCTCGGTAGCTTGATATGTGCTGTTTAAGGAATAGCGTGAATTTCTGTACTAAAAATATTTTCCACAAACATGAGCTGAAACATGAAATATCTTTTTTATTATTTGCGAATAATACACGTGACCACAAAATACTGATTGACAAGCACAACTTGCAAACATTCCTCGGAAAGAAGCTATTGCAATGCCAAGTTTCATTGACGGATGTCTTTTGCACCGCGTTAACTCTTTGGACAGTAATTTGACATGACAAGAATGAACGACCAATAAAAACACAAGAAATGACGGCATTTAGTACGTCAATGCGGAGAAGTGAACCAATTGAAAAGGACCTAGGAGAAATTGTTGTGGCGGATTAAATAATCCCGACCAATGATATCGTGATATTCGGATACAATAAGTGTGATTGGCGAAAGGAAAAGTGCTGCGGGGAGACAAACATTCGTTTTGCTCTTTTAATTGGCAGGACTGAAGCCAATGTAAGGGCAATGGGAGGGACCGTGTCAGGTACGCGAAAGGGGTGTACACGGGGGCAAGATACGCAGGAAGGAGAAGCTGGCTGCTGGTGGTGAAGATGGCGGATGGAGACAGCGGGAGTGAACGCGGTGGAAGCAGCGGAGGTGGAGGGGGCAGTGGGTTCCAGCACTTCCAGAGGGAGCAAGAAACCCAGGAATTGGCGTCCAAGAGGCTTGACATTCAGAACAAGCGTTTCTACCTGGACGTAAAGCAAAATTCGAAGGGCAGGTTCATCAAGATAGCGGAGGTCGGAGCCGGGGGTTCCAAGAGCCGCCTGACCCTCTCAATGTCTGTGGCAGCGGAGTTCCGTGACTATCTCGGGGATTTTATTGAACATTACGCCCAACTTGGGCCGAGTAGCCCGGAACAGATCGCACAGTCCTCGGGAGGTGAGGACGGTGGGCCTCGGCGGGCCTTGAAGAGCGAGTTCTTGGTCAGAGAAAACCGAAAATACTACCTCGATCTGAAGGAGAACCAACGAGGGAGGTTTCTCCGGATTCGACAGACGATCAACCGCGGGCCCGGCTTTGGGGTCGGGGGTCCGGGAGGTGGCATGCAGACCGGCCAGACGATCGCCCTGCCGGCACAAGGCTTGATAGAGTTCCGAGACGCCCTGGCGAAGCTGATCGATGATTACGGCGGAGACGACGAGGAGCTGACAGGCGCTGCCGCTGCCGGGGGCTACAGCGAGCTTCCTGAGGGCACATCGATCATGGTTGACTCCAAGAGGTTTTTTTTTGATGTTGGGTCCAACAAATACGGGGTGTTCCTGAGAGTCAGTGAAGTTAAGCCAAGCTACAGGAACTCTATTACTATCCCGTTTAAAGCGTGGGGGAAGTTCGGAGGGGCGTTTTGCCGGTACGCCGAGGAGATGAAAGAGATCCAGGAGAGGCAGAGGGATAAAATGTACGAGAGGAGAGAAGAATCGGAAGGCGAAGACGTGGACGACGACTGATGCGGTCACCAGGCTTACTGGCAAAATAAAATCCAGAAAAAGCCACGAAAGCCCACCACATTAGAATAATGTTTCAAAACGCAGAAATGACAATGTGCATGACAAATCGAACATTCAATAGTACAGTCGACAGGGATATATTGTTTTAAAACAGAATTTTACAAGTGGTTTTTGGATATAGATTGGTTAAAGAAATGAGCAACAGTATAGCTCAGGACATGTCCAGTTGGCTTGTCCTCCCAGTAAATCAATCAACTCGCAAAAGACGTTTGTTAGGGTCTCAAAGATGTATTTAACTACGAAAAACATGGATATTGATTAGAAACACGATTCTTTGATAGTGTAGTTAAGTGTTGCCCTCGAAGAACTGAGCAAACAAAGTAATCCAAAAAAAAAAAAAAACATACAACCAGCATTCACTGTATTCCCGTATAACGACGGGGTCTGTCCTGAGCTGAACAAGTTCGTAACGAGCAAATCTGCAAGGAGTTCCTAGAGCTCCGGTGTCCTTTAAAGGAAGCGGACAACGCTTGACGTGTCTTTTACGGATCTTTAGACATTAACCAGAAGCAGTAGCGTCAGATACGGTAGTCATCAATTAAAAAACCTGATTTGGTTAGATTGGGGGGGGGGGGGACAACGGAGTTCAGCTTTGTAGCAATAGTTCCTGAAGGTTGAGATCGGCCGCATATACAGTTGTGCAAAATGCATTATGGCGCGAGGCGCTTGAATTTCACTTTGCTTTCGAGTTAGGGAGGATCTGGTGCGCAACCAGCTTGCAGATCAGATACAATTTCACTAAGGGACTGTAGAATAACACGGCAGCAAAAGAGCGCCTGTGTCTAAGGACAGTGTTTCAGGGTCGTTTTAAAGCTGCAGGAATGTAAAAGAATTACTGACCGGTCAGCGCGTGTCCCGCGTCCGTCTCCCCTTTTGCGGACACTCGGAATATTATTACCACTTTTGAAGTTTCTATAAGAACTTATCATGGGAAGGGGGGATAGCAGATCAACAGCTAGCTCGGACCTCTGTAAGGTAATAATCAGTCACTCTTTTACTTCGAAACGTTTTAACGACTGATCACTTGGAATCGATGGAAAACTTGTAGCGTGATTACACGCGCAGTCCGTGGGACAGAAATGCATGGATAAAATAGGTTAAAAAGCAAGCTATTGAAAGATTATAGTTACGAACTGAACAAACCAGCATAACATATTTTTAAATACATAAATGGAAATATATAAATTACAGAATTATAAAAGATTACTTAACAGGCTTATTTGATAAATTAAGCTTGGATACACAGTTTATGTGGATTGTTTTTTTAATGTTCTGTTAAGGTCGTCTTTTGTGTCAAAGATAGTATGGAAGCATAAGCTTCAAAATTATTAAAGAGGAAATAAATCCAATGTTTTGATAGACAGTATTTTTTATTTTTCCTCTTTTCATTTGATTTCAAACCACACTAATGAGTTTTTGCCTGTTTGACCCACCCTGTTCTAAAGCAATGTAATGTTCTGTCATGTTCACGGTAGTTTTTCACAAGCTGGAAGGTTAACAGGAGGGTGCCCACAAATGTCTTCAGGGTTTCCTTTAAGTCATTTGAAGTGTGCATGCTTGCTTCTGTTTTTGCTTTGTATTAATTTATTGCTTTTTTTTTTTTCTCTGGCGATTATCAGTAAGCTCTAGGAGAGCTTTTGATATTGTTTTTCATTTTGTATAAAAAGAAATTTTTAATGTCAGTTGCAAGTTGAGGTATACCAAGCTGTATGCCCTCACCAAAATGAGTGTGATTTTGGAGAATTTGGCTTTCCCTGCTCAAAGGACTGTCCATCTAATCCTAATTTTTAAATTTCTTCTGTTACACACTCCTCTGCAGGAAAGAGTTTCGTAGATCTCATTCTGGAGCAATAGTGTGTCATTACATTTACGGTTAACAGACTGAGTCTGTGTCTTTCTGGTCTTGTGTGAAATGGCAGCTGTTTATATCCTGTACTCTGTACTTTTCTGCCAGGACGTTTTCAATAATTACATTTTTTCTTGAGGAGAAACTTCTTGGGCTGGTCAGTGGGGAGAAATATAACCAGTGTGGAACATAAGACTCAAAAGAGAAATAAAATGGAGCTATGTATGAAATGAGCACAAGCCATTTTGGCTTCATCAAGTTTCAGAGATGGAACCCTAATGGCTGTGTGGGGGTGGGGCTTCTGGGTGGTGTTTTTTTTTTACCATATTGTAAGGCTACAATCTAAATTGGCTGTATATCTTAACAGGGCCTTGGTTAATGGTGCTTTTGTTACCCTGCAGCCAAAGTTTTGAGAGCTGTCTTCTGTACTGTGGACTGTGGGACACATACCTGCGCAGACTTCACAGGTGACATTTGATGCATATTTGGCACACCCTGGGGTACATATGTAAGTGTCATGGCTCCCTGAAATTCACACAGGGTTATGCCCTTCTAACCCCTGTACCTACCACTGAAAACTCAATCCAAAAATGATTTGAGACTAAAACCACTGTAACCACTGCCATATTTCAACTTTCAGTGTTCGAAATATGGATTTTTCTTAACTAGATTATGGAGGCAAGGGAGTACTTGTCATTAATAAACTTGTCAGAGTATGTGGATGGGCTTTAGGAAAAATGAGTCTGATGCATATGTTAGCTGTGCTGAGGTTGTGATGACTGTAAAAAGGTTGGCAGTCGTAAGAAACCTCTCGGTTGTGATTTGATGGACAAAGGCTTTCTCTTCCTATCATAGACACAGACATGGTGGGCAGCTAACATACAAATGTACTTTAAAACCATTGCCTGTCAGTTTTGTGTATGGATGCCTTTTCCTCAGTGTGCCAGTCTTTCACGCATCAGTAAAATCACATCTTATGGCCAAACCAGACAGGCAGAGGAGAAGCTGAAAAAGTGACCCTGCATGAACAACTGTGGCATAGATACCCCTTGGGTCCCACCCCCCTTCATCAGCTGTCGTGGGGCCCAGGGTGATGTGTTTTTTGAGAGAGGGGAGCACTGCTGATTGGTGTGGGGGAGCGGCAGTTCTTAGCCTGTGAGAATGAGTGACAGTTACCTCAGGTGAACTCGTGAGATAACGCCCTAGGAGAAATTGCTGCAGAAGGTGGGTCTACGGCCAAGACAGATTCTTCCGCACACGTGAGACGCATTACTGTGTTTGCTGTTAACTGTTGGAGGACATATGGTGGTTGGAATGTACTGGGCACAAATAGGGCATGTATGTGTGTGTGGTGAGAGAGCAGTGCTGACAGCTGGGCAATGAGAGTTGGTTGCACAGCTGTCCTGCTGTTGTTTTGGCTAGATAGAATGGGACAGACAGCCTGGGGGCAAGCCCAGCTCTAAACTCGTGTCACGTGACCCTAATGGCATAGTATAACACCAGCTTCTACTTTCTTAATAGTGGCAGTATAGCATGTGTAGGTGGTCAGTTAAACCCTGAGGTACCTGTGTTTCTTCCCTGTCCCTCACTGCCAAAATTGTGTACTATTATTCGAGCCTGCGTTGTAGTTTGGTTTCGCTGTCCTGCCTCATCTCATTTTCAAATCCATCATATATTACTCGTGGATCTTTGAGGTTAGCTTTGCCCCTGGAACACATACATACAAGCAATCAGCTGTTCACACTATGCTGTGAAATGCCACAAACTAGGAATTTTGCCGACTGTGTGATCAAATAATCCATGACAGTAATAGGTAGCCGAAAGGTCTTTGAACATAACATTCCCTGGCAAACAGATGATGTATGTCTGTGCACATATGTTTATCTTTGTGGTTAGGGTGTGATCTTGGGGTTCCTTCTTAGTTTTAACATCCAGTGTAGAAATCAATCAAGTCCTTCATCTGTGTTTGAAGGAACTTTCAAGTAAAGGTGTCAAGAACTTTGAAATCTGTTACTCAATGGTGGAAACCATAACTGTAAATATATACAGTACTGTGCAAAAATCTTGAGCCACCCCTCATTTCTTCATATTTTTCTTCCAAAGAGCCAGATTTGTATTTTTTAATGTAGTCTCGACGAATAGTCCTCCAGGCTTCCTGAAGGACTTTCAAAGTTTTTGGCTCTCATTTTCAGTCGTCTCTGTACCTGACCAGTTTCAGAGGAATGTTTTTTGTTTGTTAAGCCACACAGTGACCTACGTATGAATCATTCAAGCATCACAAAGCCATCTAACTTAAGGCACGAACCAGTGAAGAAACAGGTGCAGATGATTACTGATGATCGGATGATGTTGTGATAAATCACAGTACCTATAGTCCCATTTTCCCAGCATAGTATAAAAAAATGATGGGGTGGCTCAAGACTTTTGCACAGTACTGTATATGAAAAAAGGCGAAGTCTGTGTGGGATATGAATGTGAAGTATTTTTTTGATGAAAAAAGATCAGTTCCCAGCTCACTTTCCTTTAATATGGTTTTTATTTCATGCAGATGGAGAAATGGAGCCACATGTTACTAATAATGTGTGTTTGGTGATCATTCTTCTGAACTCCCAGTGCTGTCTTTTGGTCCATTGCAGAAGAGTTCCTCCTGGGAGTGAAAAAGGTGTATGATCTGAGAATGCTTCACCAAACACAGAACTGTGTTGAAAATGGATGGAGAAATTGTTTGGGTTCAATTTGGACTGAGATTCTTAACCATTCTAATACAATGGGTACATTTAACACTGTAGTGATGCATGTTTGCATTGCTGCAGATTGAATACGTTAAAAACACAAGTGAGTGTTTTATACCTGACACTTTAAACGATACAATAATTGTCTTGTAATTTGTATTCTGTGAGCAGGTTATGAACTCCACCCAGAGCACTGTATTTTTAAGGGGAAAACGTATGCTAATGGTGCATATTCCTTACAGGTACTTAATATGCATTTTAAAATATGTTTTTATCATTAGGGGCAGTTTTACTAAAAGCAATTCAGACTGGTATTTCTCTCAGAAGAGGGCTGGTGTTCACCTCTTGTTGACTGACGGTCACACACAGTTGCAGATGGGGAGGTGCTACACTGGCATATGTTTCCTGGTAATGCCATTCGCCAACAGCACGTTCAGACCTCAGAGCTGTGATATGAACTCTTGTCCACACAGCCCACAGGCTGGGGGTGGGAGGATGGGGCTTTGGTTCCTCCTGTGGACCTTCTGATTCAGCCGTTCGGTCTGCCATGTCACACAGCCGCTCTTCTGACAAAATGCGCTACCTCCTGTAGTGAGTTTCTCTGGAAATCACTGCACCACCCAAAAGAAAAGAAAGGAATGGAACATTTCTGGAATAAGCATGTATTTTTTTTTCCCTTATTGGCTATTTGTAATTTCTTGTTTTATTCTGATAATGTAACAGGCTCCATTCATCTTCCTTAACAGGGCCTCTCCTGAACAGGTAATTCAGTGTGTCAGAAGGCTGTCTCTGTGCTCGTTCTTACTGACATTTCATTCTACTGATTTTTTCCTTAAATAGAGTTTTACAAGTCTATATTTAGAACATGTAGTAAATAAACCTATGATTAATGAAAAGCATCCATCCAATTGGCCTGCTTGCGTTTTCATCACTGTGCTAGTATGCCTAGATGCCATCCTTTATATCAGCCCATTGTGGACTGGTGGCTGTATATAAGAGCTATGCACCTGTTTTTATTTTATGTGGATGAATTGGTTGTTTCCAGTCATCCTTTTGAAAGCTGTAAGAATATGTGACACCTTGTGGGATAGGTGCACTGTTATCTGTTGTGAAAGGGGTTGGTTGGTTCCTGTTTAATTTTTAAACTGTTCTGTGCAGTTCTGTGGTTTCTCCCTATCCAGAGGATCCCAGCAAGGGTGGGGTGACCAAGGAATCGGAAGTTGGGTTTTACTGGAAATGTGAATCTCGTTTATTTTCGTGCTCTTTCATTTGCAGACCTGCTCCGAAGAAGCAGCTGATGATTTTACTACATTCAATTTGGTTTATTTTTAGTGTCTTTCACAACATAGTCACTCCAAGGCAATTAACAGGAATATGTGGTAATTACAATGTACGTTGATGAAAAAGGGCAGAAGACAATGGAGGAGAGGAATGTAAAACTCAGCAAGATGAAGAAAACTTTGGGGGGTCCAACGTCAACTGGCTGCTCACCCCCTAAGGTGTGCCACTATTATAAAGAGCAGGAAATAATATATGAATGATATATATTCAAAGATTAAACAGCAGTCAGGTCAATCATCTGGGAGGCTTTTCATCATTCTGATCATTATAAGATCTTGTTTGCAGACCACATTGATGACGTCGCATTTGGATCCTTGGAACTAATACTGCTTCCAAGATGGATTGTGTCCATGCCATGCACCATCCAGAAAAGTGAGGTGGAAAAGAGAGCATGGAAGGTCAGGATGGATGTCTGGGCCTTACTGGCAAACACGCAGCAGCACCAGCAGCGATAATTCCAATGTGTTATGCAATAAGGTACAGGTCAGCTAGACTAAAGTACGGTAATAGGTCTTCAGTTGTGATTTAAAGACTGAGACCAACTCGGCATTTCGTACATAGACTGGAAGATTGTTCTATAATCTAGGTGCCCTGTAACTAAAGGCTTTAGTGCCAACAGTAATTTTATTTATATGTGTGACAAGTAGGAGACCAGAATTTTGTGATCTAAGTGAACAGTTTGGAGTATAGGCATTATTCAGTTTGATCAAGTGGGCTTGACTTTTAAGTGCTTTATAGGTAAGAAGAAGGGCTTTGAAATCAGGCCTAAACCTGATCAGAATCCATGGAAAGAACAAAGAACTGGCATTATCTGTTCATTCTTTCTGCTCCAAGTGACAATTCTGGCTGCTGTGTTCTGAATATGCTTTAAGGTGTTTAATGGATGTTGTGTATTTCCTGACAGTAAAAACATTACAGTAATCTAATCTACTGCATGTAAAAGCATGCATTAGTTTTTAGGTATTTTGAGTAGTGAGGAATCACCAAAGCAATCAGAGGTGGTTAGCATGTCCGCCTCACAGCAAGAAGGTTCTGGGTTTGGTCCTCACTGCTGACAGGGGCCTTTCTGTGCAGTTTGCATGTTCTCCCCGTGCCTGCATGGTTTCCTCCCACATTTCAAAGACATGCAGGATAGGCCAGTTGGCTACTCTAAATTGCACATAGGTGTGAGTGTGTATGGGTGTTCGTCTTTGTGTTGGCCCTGCGATAGATTGGCACCCTGCCTTTCACCCGAAGTCAGCTGGGATTGGCTCCAGCTTCCCTGTGACCCTTACAGATAAGCAGCTGAAGATGGATGGAATCACCAAAGCTTAGCAAAATTCTGCATTTGTAAGATACTTGCCTTTGGCACTGCATCATATGTGATTTGAATGAGAGGCTAGTGTCTAAAATGACACCCAGATTACAGGCAGAGCTATTGAGTACTCATGTGAAAGTTTAGGGAGTCAGTGTAGAGTGCAGAGATTGTATTAAACCTATCTGTACTATTGCCTTCAAATAGTAGAACTTCAATATTTTCCTTGTTGAGTGACAGGAGGTTTACACTCATCCAAGCACTCATTTTATCAAAGCAGTTAGCTAAAGTGACAATAGATGAGGTATCATTAGGTGTAGCTGGAATATAGATAAAACCTAAGTTTGATTTTAATTAATTATGTGCTGTTCGTTGAGAAATTATGGCACAAAACCTGCAGCTTGAGAAGAGAAAATCCTGAGAAATGTCTTCAAACTATGCTTCAAAATAATACTTGTTAGGAATCTGTGGTTATCTCCAGAAGTTCACTGGTTCAAATGCTGTTAATGGCAAAGCAGTCATATCATTGCTGGCACCTCAACCTGTTCTAGGGTTCTGGATAAATAACTAACCCTGTTCTCTAACCCCAAACTTTGCTCTCACCTGTTTACATGTGTCTCATGGAGAGCATGAAGGGATATGTGAATATTTCCTTGTACCTGTACTCCTGCAAGTGCCAATGGTAAATAAAAAGCATCTTGTCTTTTTGGGAAAATTAATGATAGTGTGAGGCTTACAGTGCTAATTAGGCTCAAGTGAATGCTTCCTCATAAACATCCAAAACTTCCATCTCTCTCTGTAAGATTCACTACATCATCGTAACACTTTCATCGGTTTTGACAAGGGCACTGGATAGCATACAAAACAATAGAATAATCTGGGAACTTGTCTGTGCACCCCAATATTCATTGCCTTTATAAAATCATGTTGGCCTTCTCTTGAGACAAGTGGAAATTACGGTGATGGGTGTCTGACCAAGGCTATATTATACAGCGGTGGGCCCCCTGCCAGAACAAACAAAGATTACGTTGAATGCCTGGGGCACCCACTGAGGTGCAGGCAGCTGTTGAGCCCAGTATAATGGGAATGTGCAGAGGGCATCCTGCAAGGCGCAGGACAATACAGATGGGACACCACAGGCCTGACCACCATTATCAAATCTTAGGTGACAGTAACCAGTAATCTACTGATATTCCTATGAAAAGGTAAAAAAAAAAAAATGGAGAGTAGACTTACAGTCTTATACGTAATGTGCACTCATATTGATATACTCGATTCTAATAATATGCTTAGGGTTGTTGTTTAACATATTTGAACATATTTGTGTAAATTGTCAATTGCTTTCAAACTTACCAAAGGTAAATGGTGGTTATACTGGTATTTTTTAAATAGTTATGAGGTATTTTCCTGAATATTGTTTACAAAATGTTAAAGAAAAACGATATTTTTTGAACATTGCTTTATCTGTTTTAAATAGTTGGAAAAGACGGTAGGTTAAATCTATATGCAACCATGCAGCAGGACACGAGAGCAGAAGGGACATAAGCAGCCACTGTCCCGCGGGTTTAGCTCCCTGTTAGCGAAGGAAACCACCCCGCTTCCCAATCCGGAACAAGAGCCCTTTATCCCAGCGTCTATGGAAGAGCTTGCTGTGTGGGTAACGAGGGGTGGGGGCACTCTACATCTGCGTGAGAATGAGAGCTCACGTACCCAGGATGAAGCCTTCATGCCAGCATGGAAGCACGACTAGGAGGCTATATTTAGACCGTGTTGCCATGTGCACAGGATTAGGTGCAGTTTAGACGACGTGTGTGCCCGCTTCCACCTTTGCAATATAGATTAAACAGACACATAGGGATGCCGCTTGGACGCAAATCATTTAGCTGAAGTTATTTTCATCCACTGTTGATTCAAACTAAGAAGCTGCCTTTATCATTATTATTTTTTAATTTTATTTTTATACTATTTAAACCATCATTGCCAGAATGATGCAGCAATAATATTTGTCAACAAACGGTGTAATAACGGAGCATTATGCATCGAGTAATTCACACTTATGCCACTTTAGGCAGGCATTTTGTTGAAAATTATAGTGGGAAAGCGACAAAATCGATATTTTCGACATCCGACAAATTAAACATTACTTATGATCACTGTAATTTTTCTCAAAATGCTAGAACTCGTAGGTGTAAATGTGCCGAATCTACAGGAGCGACGGTCTCACTTGTCACAAAAGAAAACACTCGCGAAAAAATAGTCTAAACATGTATCCGCATATATATTCCAAAATTATAGTTTTAATGTGAAGAGTTAACTTATAAACGACACTGTCATGTTCGTACTTACGCATGAAATCAGATTGTCTAAGAACAGCAACATCAGCTTTTCCAGTTTAACAGAGGAAACGCTGCACTGAGGTAAAATGAGAAGACCTTTAAGTGTGTTAGCCTTGGTCACACTGGGCTACCTAAAAAGACGCTTATTTGGAGTCATATTAAAACTGTACCATCCTTGGTTGCTGTGCTTGCTGTACGTAAAATATCATACAAAGCACAACAGAATCATTAAACAACAGGTCAGTTATGGAAAACAAATGGTGCGGATAACTAACGCAGTTAGTTATATTTCTCACATTTCGAGTAAAGCAGTTATGTTCCATATTGTGTAAATGAATGCATTAATTTTTACCAGCAATCACTGTGACCTGCTGCAAGAGGACTTGATGTTTCAACGTAAATGTCACTCGCGGGAGACCGTGTGTGGATTTCGGTCTACATAATTTCCTGCCCTCAGACTTGTTAGTAGTACTTTTGTACAGATTCATATCTGTTCTTAATTATATTTAAAACCAGCACACGTCACAGGGCACGTCAAATCAAGACGGAAGACACGCCGATTAAAGCAAAGTAAATTTCTCTGATCCAGTTCTTTTTTTTAAACGTGAAGATTAGCCTACATTAACCGAGATGAACCACTGAGTGGCAGCACATATCTATCCACAGTGTATTCAATTCAATAACGTATTTTTAGTTAGCTGGGTCCCCGAGGGTAAGTGATTTAATGCAATAACATAATATATATATATATATATATATATATATATGAACCAGGTTAATCCATTTGCAATAATTCAATCATTCATCAGAATTCTCCTGCTACTTCTCCTGATGAGGGTCATGGTGGCAGCATGCAAAGCAGGTCAGATGGACTTGTTTCTTCATGGCTCATAGATTCAGGGAGAAGCCAGATGTTCTCAAGCCATCTGAGAGAAATAATTCCTCAAGTATGTCCTGGGCATACCCCTGCATGGGCCTCAGCCCTTTGAGAGTTGCCTGCAACAGCTCAGCTGGGCTCCCCCAACCCAAATGAGCAGTAGTTTAATTTAGAGGTCCCTCTGGATCTCTTTACTTCACAATCTGTCACAGACAATGAGAAGAGCAGCCCAGTGGAGAAACCTTATCTTGGCCTTTTGTATCATGCTGTTGTGGTTATTACTGACCATAGGTGAGGATAGTGACTTTGATTGACATATGGGATGTAGACTGACTGGTAAACCATGAGCTTCATCTTAAGGCCTAACTTCCACATTATCACAACAGGCCTTCTGCAGTCTGCATTCACCAAAAAGATCTGTGTGTCAATCTCACATTCCCCCTTACCACCTGTGAACAAGATGCCAAAGTCCTCTGTCCCTAAAGGCAGATACCACCACCCTGACTTAGAAAGGAGCCTTGGATTTTGAGGTGCTGATTGTCATCCCCTTGTTTTGCACTTGGCACTGACTCACTCAAGTGTGTGGTGGAGGTCCTGGTGAGTCCAAAAGCACAACGAATATCTGGGTTGCCACCTCTACTCTTGACAGAAGCATCTTACATAGATGATTCAGCAAAACATTCCCAGTGAATCCCAGCAGCAAGTCTGGGTGAACGTGGTCAATCTAGCCTATTCCTCATGCAGCAAATTCAGCTCACTGCCAAGTGGGGATTGGCTGACAGCTTTATCCCTCTTTTCACCAAAACACACAGTCTCAAATCAGCTGACACAAATACATAGACCTGGGATTCTCTGGTGCTGTGTACCCTTATGAACATCCTTGTGTTTGCCATTTGTTATGCTCTTTGCTATGGACAAGCCCGGAGTTGCACAGAAGTCCAATAACAATCCAACACTCTGGTTTATACCAGGGAGGCCATGCTTCCCAATCATGCCTCTTCAGGACAATGGAGACATTGTTCATCATAAGAACATTGAAATATTCCATTAAGAAAAGAAAGACTGTAGGTGGTACCCAGACTCTCAAAGGCTGCGTACTCAGAAATGCTGTTCGATGCATATTCACAAACATTGTTTTGGTGCCATACCGGGTGTACACCTTTCATCTAAGTGGTGAGCCCACAAGGTGGCTCCACCTAACCAATTCACGCTGAGCCCTGTTGGGTAACTTGGGTATATTATTTCAAAGATCTCAGACTACTTAATACGGGATTTATTATTGTTTAAACTTACTTTCTGTTGGTTGTGATTTACCATGACTAACTACTATTCAAAATGTTTTGCTTTTACTATTAAAAGGAGACAACTCTCAGTTTTTTGGGTGCTGTGCTTTATCTACATTCTATGAAATGAAGGTATGTATTGCAGGGTTTGTTTGTTTTTTGATTGTTTTGCATCATTTGGCTGTATTCTCAGTGTGTACAAGTTTTGTGTGTATATGTGTAACTACAGTAAAAGTATGTATGTGTCTTTAGTTGCCATGGTCCTGGAAGCACTGTGCATGTCAGGTGAAAATTTTCCCTACATTTTGTTCTGTGCTGTGTCTTTTATGTTTATTTCAAGCTTTTGGTGTTTATTGTGAGAAAGTCCTGCTTATTTCTTTGTTTGAAATTTTGAGCTGTAAAATTAGAAAGGAGTTTTTAAGTGTGTGGACTTGAGTAACTTCTGCCTTTACCATGATGTTGTCTATCAATACTGTGTATTGGTGGAAATATACTGATCATTTATTTTTCTTTTATATATATTCAATTCAATTCAATTTTATTTATATAGCGCTTTTAACACGGAGCGCGGTCACAAAGTGCTTTACATAGTCCCGG
>JAACJT020000095.1:20967899-21048615 GCA_009936485.2 Gymnarchus niloticus
AAACAGGAACCTAGCATTACTTCTGTTATTCTCTATCAGCCGGGAGAGATATGTGGATCTAGCTGCGACCAGGGCTCCTTTGTACTTTAAAATACTCTCTTTCCATGCTATTTCCATGCCATACTACTGTTGCAGTTTTGCCTTTTCTTCTGGTAAGGTGCACGGAAGACATTTGAGGCAAAGTCAATGGCCATCTTTCGTTAAGTAATAAACTTTGCATTCTGTGTTATGAAATCAGTGCTATTTTCTTAAAATACATACTATACAGATCTGAGCTATCTGACAGTTATCAACCAAAAATGCATTTTTGAACAGCTTCCCAAAAAATATTGTGCAAAAGTTCATACAAGCATTTAAATACCGAACAATACATCGGAAACAATAAAGCAGTTTTCTCTTTGCTGCCAAATAGCAATTGTGGATGAAAATTAGAAAACTGATTCTTGATATACAGTTTTCATAACAGTACATGTGTCTTTGTAAGATATTTACAAATAAGTCTTTATTCATATGATAAGTCAATAGCTGTTTAGGCTTAATGAATGAAACTCGAGCCAACTCAATATGAAATACAAATCAGCAAGACAAATATTAATATAAAGCAAAATATTTTATCATAATGGCCCCCAGTTTTGTGCTTACTCTGAATACACAAAAGGGAGGACATTCCATTCTGACTGGTGGGAAATTTGAAATCCTGCGGAAGTGTACAAAAGACAGGACATCCAGTTATGAGGCAATGCAAGAGTGTTTTAGTAAGCAGGAGATTGCATAATGACAAGCTGTAGAGTGCAAAGTTTAATACATAACTTTACACATAATGTGGATGGATGTGATCATTGGTAAGGAAACTGCTGAAAATCACCTGGATAGGCTGTTCATTTTCTGTTATGGTCTACATGGAACTGTGGTTTATCAACATTGTTTTTTGTGTGTGTATAACAGCACTGATCTTTTTGGGTTTCTTCTGCAGGTTTGCTAATCCCAACGGAAAAGGTAATTTAAACTTCAGTTACACAGTAGTGTTCAAAAAGTAGACTACAATCTTAGCAGTTGCAGACATGATGGCTGTTCAAATACATATGTGTGAGACCAGTTATTCTTATAAATTAGATCTATCCCATATAAACTCAAATTTATTTATAAAAATAAATACAAATACAGTACAATAGAAAAATGTGCACTATAAAATTCTCCCTTAAGTATTGTAGTTGTTAAAGACTAAAAGAATTCCCATGGACACTGGAATATCTTGAGATTTTGTCGGTTTTAAAACTGTTTTAGCCAAAATGCAATCCTAATTATACCTTGCATACGTATGCATATGCACCCCGGAGAATGACAGAAATTTAAGATTTAAAACCATGCAGTGGTGCCCAGATGTCTTACAGGGGCCCTTCCCCCCTCAGCTATGCCACTGCACCCAGGTCACACCTGAAAAAATATATAAAGCAGAATTCAGGTTGTATCTGTGTGGTGGGTTTACACCTTTAATAATATGGAGAAATATTTGGTTGTAATGTACTAAACAGATCATTCATCATGAACTGCGTAAATATGAAAACGGTCTGTGGTTTCAGGTGGAAAAAAGGGTCTCCTTAAAAATGCCACATATTCAAACAGATGATTATGTCATGGTTTGTGATTGTAACCTGGTGTTCCATTGTCAGAAGGGAAACGTTACGTTACCTGGACACTGACAATGTGAACATGGAAAATAGCGGTTGTCTGTAATAAATTCTCATCCTCTGCACACAACTGGAGTTGAGCAGATGTAGGCCTATTTGCTTTTCTTGATAAATTTTCATGCTTGGTAGAATTTGACATCATTAATTTACAAAAATAAATTAATTTGAACTAATTCAAATGCGCGAAATGGAAATTTCCATAATTTATCTACAGTTCCTAATGTCAGCCGCAAGAGAAAAGATTTCATCTGACTTATCTTTCCTTTGATGGCGAATCAGTCTGCTCGTAAGTTTCTTTAAAATCTTTTTCAGCTGGCGACGGGGGTTAAACACATTTTCACTGCTTTGATGATATGTGGTTCATGGATTTCTAATTTCACGATTCACTCACATTTCAGTTTTTGGATGTGACAGTCATGCGATATCCATTAAAGTAAGGGTCATACATAAATCATGAAAATAATTCAATTCAATTTTATTTATATAGCGCTTTTAACACAAAGCACTGTCACAAAGCACTTTATATAACCATAATAACACTACCAATTTTTTTCTGTCAGCTCATGAAATTCAATTAAATAAATCCAAATGATAAAATCACAGCTATTATTTATTCTTCCCCTCTAAAGCTGGAGCCACATGCCCATGAGGGATAATGACAACAAAAAGAAACTTCTCATAAGGGAAGTGAGACAGACCCGAGAGACAAAAAGGAAGTGACAAATTCCTACATCAAAATTTTTTATTTACTCATGGAACATTCTAAAACGCATGTTCCATCTTGAGAAAAATTTTAAAGATGTTTTCAAGGAAAGGTTAGGAGTTTTTAAGACAATTGGGTGTTTATAAAAGCAATTGCCACTTAAGTATACTTTGAATCATGGAAAGGAAGCATCACATTCACAGTATTAAGCTGCTGCAATTCAAGTGTTCAAACTGTATTTGTTTTACATTATACTCCAATTTCAGCATCATTGAAGGACAGCATCTTCTGAATCATGGCTATTTGCCTCAGGTGGGGAGAAGCTGTTCTAGTGATATTTCTAATGCGAGCATCAAAATACTGGTCTGGATCCACATGGACACCAAGATTTCTAACCTGTGTGTTGGGTTTAAGTGAGCATCCATTAATTTTTACATCAACAAGTTGATCTCAAAACACTCTAGAACAAAACAGAATTACTTCTGTTTTATCTTGATTTAGAAGAAGAAAATTGCTGGCTATCCAGCTGCCAAATATGAAGTACACAATCTTCAATCTTTGACAATTGTGACAATTCACCAGTGGGAATCAATACCATATTTTCTAATTATCTCACCAGGTGGTAGAAAGTGAACAGCAAGGGCCCAGCACAGATTCTTGTGGAACACCATATCGCTGATTCAATCAGAGGATTCACTGTTAACATGAAGAAACTGGTAGTGGTCAGTAAGATAGGACTGTAACCAGATCAAGGCCTGTCCTTTAAAGCCAACTAAGGATTTTAGCTGGTCTAAAATAAAATCAAGAACAATTAGGATGACATGTATGATTACAAAAACCTTTAAAACAAAGTACCTGTTTGTATACATGTCAGTAATTACATCAGAAATCTCCAATGTAGACACTGATTATAATCTGACATTGTGATCTGTAGCAAGAGTAGGGAGCAGGTTGAGGAGACCCTGGAGAGGTGGAGGTATGCTTTAGAGAGGAGAGGAATGAAGGTGGGAGCTTCATTGCATGCGAGCTGGGAAAGATTAGGTTGGGGTGATAAAGGATAGCAATGAAAACATACTCACAAGCCAGGAGAGTGTGCTGAGCAGATGTAAAGAATACTTTGAGGGGCTGATGAATGAAGAGAATGAGAGAGAACGTTTAGATGATGTGGGGATAGTGAATCAGGAAGTGCAATGGATTAGCAAGGAGGAAGTAAGGACAGCTATGAAGGGGATGAAGAATGGAAAGGCTGTTGGTCCAGATGATATACCTATGGAAGCATGGAGGTGTTTAGGAAAGATGGCAGTGGAGTTTCTAACCAGATTGTTTAACGCAATCTTGGAAAGCAAGAGTATGCCTGAGGAGTGGAGAAATGTACTGGTGCCAATTTTTAAGAATAAGGGTGTGCAGAACTGTAGTAACTACAGAGGGATAAAATTGATTAGTCATAGCATGAAGTAAAGGGAAAGAGTAGTGGAAGCTAGGCTAAGAAGGGAGGTGATGATTAGTGAACAGCAGTATGGTTTCATGCTGGGAAAGAGAACTACAGATGCGATGTTTGCTCTGAGGGTACTGATGGAGAAATATAGAGAAGGTCAGAAGGAGTTGCATTGTGTCATTGTGGACTTAGAGAAAGCATATGACAGGGTGCCCAGAGAGGAGTTGTGGTATTGTATGAGAAAGTTGGGAGTGGCAGAGAAGTATATAAGAGTGGTACAGGATATGTACGAGGGCAGAGTGACAGTGGTGAGGTCTGCAGTAGGAGTGACAGATGCATTCAAAGTAGAGGTGGGATTACATCAAGGATCAACTCTCAGCCCTTTCTTATTTGCAATGGTGATGAACAGGCCGACAGATGAAAACAGACAGGAGCCCCCGTGGACTATGATGTTTGCGGATGACATTGTGATCTGTAGCGAGAGTAGGGAGCAGGTGGAGGAGACCCTGGAGAGGTCGAGGTACTGTATGATCTAAAGAGAGGAATGAAGGTCAACAAGACTAAAACAGAATACATGTGTGTGAATGAGAAGGAGGATGGCAGAATGGTGAGGATGTAGGGAGTAGAGTTGGTGAAGGTGGATGTGTTTAAATACTTGGGCTCAGCAATTCAGAGTAACGGGGAGAGTGGAAAAGAGGTGAAGAAGAGAGTGCAGGCAAGTTGGAGCGGGTGAAGAAGAGTGTCAGGAGTGATTTGTGACAGACAGGTACCAGTAAGAGTGAAAGGGAAGGTCTACAAGATGGTAGTGAGACCAGCTATGTTATATGGGCTGGAGACGGTGGCACTGACGAAAAGACAGGAGGCAAAACTGGAGGTGGCAGAGTTAAAGATGTTAAGATTTGCACTGGGTGTGACGATGATGGACGGGATTAGGAATGAGTATATTAGAGGGTCAGCTCAGGTTGGACAGTTTGGAGACAAAGCCAGAGAGGCTAGATTGCGTTGGTTTGTACATGTGCAGAGGAGAGATGCTGGGTATATTGGGAGAAGGCTGCTGAGGATGGAACTGCCAGACAAGAGGAAAAGTGGAAGGCCAAAGAGGAGGTTTATGGATGTAGTGAGAGAGGACATGCATGTGGTTGGTGTGACAGAGTGGGATGCAGAGGAAAGGAGGAGATGGAGAAGGTTGATCTGCTGTGGCAACCCCTGATGGAAGCAGCCAAAAGTGAATGATGAGACACTTATTATAATCAATGATCAATGTCTCTAATTCCGTACCAAAGATTTCAAAAACAATATAGCGGATTCTTAAAAATTTTCCAGCTTTCTGGTAGAACTAATGTTGCAATGTGAAAACGAACAAAAATACTAAAATCAACATACTATCACATAGAAAACATGTAGAACCCAAGCTAAACCATTTTTGTTAGTGTTATCACTGAACATGTACGCTGTCTAGACGATTCCCTGCCTTCTGCTCTATAAATCCGGTGATAGGTTGAAGATTCACCGTGGCCCTTTACTAGATAAGCAGCAGTAAAATGAATGGGCACTTCCTCACTTGTTACATTTTGCGCCAACTGGTGGCTCTATTTCAATTCACCACCGCAAATGATTTTTCACTCCCCTCAGCTACTGTGAGGACTCCCAACAGATTAGTCAAACATAAAAAAAAAAAACCCACTAATGAGTCAATCATCCAATAAAGATCTATGAGAAGCAGCAATACCAAATTATTAAAATGAATAACTCATGATGTGATTCTTGAGTCTGATGCTGCAATTTGAAACTAGTACAAACCACAACTAATGCCAGTCTGAATATTTGGCTTTGGATGACTTTTTTTTCCCAAAATGCAAAAACACATGGGTGAATTGCAAATTCTGAAGAAGATACAGTTACATGGCATTTAAAGAGAATTAAAAAATCAGAATGCAATTATAATTACAGAAATTATATTTAGCATCAAATTGCAAAAGGATGTTAACCTTCCAAACAAACCCTCATAGGCAAAAAATTTATGACTATTAATAACAAAGATAATAATATCCCCAGATTGATGGAATAAACAAACGCAACAGAAGATTAACATTGGTGTCCATTTATTTCCTATGAGACATTTTGACCTTGTAATACATTGCAACTGTATTATGCACACAGAACCTGTGAAATTTAAAAAAAAAAAAAAAAAAAAAAATTTTACAACAAAAAGGTAGTAGTTGGTAAAAAATAATGATTTTCTCAAGAAACATCATTATACCTGAAAACAATCCGCTACCTATTAGTATTTTCAATTTGTATTCCTATTATATATGTTTATATTTATATATTAATATACAGCAAATTCTACCTTCTCAAAAACCAGCATTTCCCCATTATCACAATGACTAAACCTATACAACATACATTCATTCCTTAGATACAACATGAATGAATTTCTACAGCAGAGCAAACAGCCAAAAAATATGTACTTGGAATCAATGTTAATTATTTAAAACATGTTCCTTATAGGTAAAATAACCTAAAAAAGGGTGTGGCTTTCAAAATCTTGAACTGCCTTGTATAGCATACCATACAAGTACAAACACATCTTGTGCCCCTGGAGCTCTAAAAAAGTTATTTATACAACAATATACATTATATGGATAAATGTTCCATTTATTATATATAAACATTTATGATGAATCTAGCAAGCAGTGAAAGATTTTCCTGATAATGTCCTTAAAGATTCAACTATAACTACCTTGAGTATCATACACTCTCTCGCAAACACAAAACACTGAAAAAAGCAAATTCCATGAAGAGAGCTGGAATGTGCCTTTAAGACTTGGCATGTGCACACAGGCACAATGGCAACGTCATTGCACACTTGGGCACACGTTGGCACATGCTGCTGTACTAAAATGAAAGATTAGCTGACACCTCCTGACTCAGTGAAGGGAGGTGTTGTGTATAATGTGGGATGCGATGGTGTTACAATTACACAGAATAGCTGAGAAACACGGACACTGGAAAAAGTTCAGTCATGGCCTGCGGGTCTTTTACAAAGTTAGACCTAAAATCATCTCGAAAGATCTTCAAAAAAAATAATTTCCTCGCAAAGAACACAAAATACTATGTACCTGTGGTTCTCCAGTAAGGAGAAATCCTGATGAATATTAAAACTTCCAGTCTCTAGCTTTTGAACTTCCCAATTAATGACCAGATATGACACTGTGGCAAAACTGTGGTTATGACAACCAGTAAAAGAGGTACCATAAGTCCACAAAAAAACAGAAGTGCAAATTTGCCATTGACCACTATACTTTTGTGCATCTCAAACTACAAATCAGTCTGAAATAGCGGATGCAGGGGGCTCAAAACACTGTGGAAGGGCAGAAGAATGTAAATAGGCCCACACGTGCACACATGAGCTAACCACTAATTATTTAAAAAAAGAAGTGGGTGAAGGCCAAAAAATTTCACTGGCACAGAATCTCACACAGATGGAGAACACATTACTGGTGAGCATACAGAGCCAGTTTTACCATTCAATAACCACCATTAGCGACTCTCTCACTTGTGTCTTAGTATTAAGGACTGTGGGGGGAACAGGACAAATCAAAGATGTGTATAGTGATGCAGTGCAGGCTGAGGAGTCCCAGTATGAGTTGGACATACCACCGACATTTATCCACACCTGTCCCCCTCAAATGACCAAAGCCTTCACCACCCTGCCACCAGTCTCTCATTGTTGAAAAATGCATTTCTAAATTCTAATGTTTCTGAAATCATCCTCTCACTCAGGGTCGCATAAGCAAAATTGCAGGGCCACGGCAAGGAACAGCAGGAGGAGGGTTTTGATTGGTCGCTCTATCCTTGACTTTCCTCTTCTGCCGTCATGTCCTTGCTCTTGTTTACACCTACGAGACCAAGCAAATGAGAAATCAGTCCTTAGCAAGTGCCCGCTACTGTTTTAACCATAGGCACTCCATCTCAGGCCAATATATATATATTTTTTTAAACAGAAGAGAAAAACTAAATGTTTATATGACGACAGACAATAGACATTCAAAACAAGACATATGTACATTTTCAAGTGGAAAGATCAGAACAAAAATAAACCACATATACACTTAATGTGCCCATCGTCTCCTATGAGAGAAGGTCTGAAGTGAACCGTGTCCACAATCTAACTCAACATCTGTGACCACTGCATAACTTGGCGTCTACTTTAAGAAGCAGAATATCAAAATGTGGTGAAACAGCGGCCACTGCGGGTCATGCACTATGGTGCCTCTACATTCACGCAAGCGCAAAGTTTAGCAGGTTAATTGGTGTCTAAATGA
Source organism: Gymnarchus niloticus (assembly GCA_009936485.2). Lineage (NCBI taxonomy): Eukaryota > Metazoa > Chordata > Actinopteri > Osteoglossiformes > Gymnarchidae > Gymnarchus > Gymnarchus niloticus. The sequence continues at coordinate 20,976,054 of JAACJT020000095.1, forward strand.
CGACTTAAGCATAACTGGTCTTTGTGCAGACAGATCAGAGGTGAAACAGGGATGATCAGTCATACAGTTTAGGCGGGCGAAAGCAGTCGAGATTCAGCAGGCGGGCTTTGTGTTTACCTCATGCAATGTATACTAACAGTAGTTCTCAATTTTGTCAAAGAAAGATAAGTGGACAGGAAACTCTGAGATGACCATACAAACAGGGAGAAGGAAAAAAAGGGAGGGAAGGGAAAAGAAGAAAGAGAGAACAGTCTTAGTTAACAGAAAAAAGGAAAGAGACGGAAAAGAACAGTAGTTTACCACTGTAACTTGTAATAATTGTGAGGCAATAAATATTTCTGATACATTTTTAGCCTCACAATGTGGAAGAGGAGCATTTGGAAGTTTTATCTTCTTTAACAAAAATACAGCCCTTTGTCTGATATCTAAGTATTTATTTTGATAGTGTTAGCTGTTATTTGATCAGGGTTTGGCCGAATGTGGAAGCATTCCAGTTCACCTGTCGCACAGGACAGCATCTATACACATGATAAAGTGCCCACCCAGACCCACAGCCACACTCTCTACTCTTGTACCTGGGTTTGTGTTCCGCTCATTCAACAGCTTGGTCTGGCTGTTGGGCAGGATCTTGATCTCTGGCGGATCGGGACTCTGTGCCACTCGGGAGGCCATCAGGGCATTGAGGTACTGCAGGCGTGTCACCTGTGGGCTCAGCAAGCGAGAGCATGAGCACCCCCCCCAAAGTCGAGCATCAAATTCTTACCTGGGGCTCAAGGCCAGGGTTTCGCTGCCACAGCATGGCTACTGCTAATGGTTAGAACAGTTAGAGCCACCATTACCATCATCAAATATGTCTTCACTACGCCATGGAAAATAACTCAAAACCTACTGCTGCGGTCAGACAATTATCTGAATTTAAATAGAAACTAAATGAGATATTTGTGTTTATTTGAGATATTGGAACTGATGAGACATAACAGTACATTATTACTACGTGATTGTTGCGATACAAGGTTATCCTGACATGGAACTACAAGAGTATGAATGTTTATTTTTACAAGGTCACAAATTTGTCATATAAACATTACACTATAAGCTTGAACTTAACTGTCAGTGGCATGACTCAGGGAAAATGGTGAGAGACACTAAGAGATCGCCGTGTCAGCATTGCAGAGGACTGGCTGTGCAGTGGCTCTGTCAGCCCTGTTAGTGCTCCAGGTGAGCTCAGTGTTAGCTGTGTTAGTGCTGCAGGGCGCTGGTAGTTGGCACTGTTAGCTTTGCAGAATGCTGGGCATTAGCCACATTAGCGCTGGAAGCTGGCTGTGCAGTGGCTGTGTTAGCCCTGTTAGTGCTCTGGGCAAACAGCCGTAGAAGCATTGCAAGCAGGACGCATGTTAGTACCTACTGGTGACGGCACCAGTCACCAAGTCAGCAGGGCACTATGCACTGTCAGCCATTCATCAGAAGAGTGCTCCAGTACTCACTTTGATGAGCTGCAGGTCGGTGAGAGCACGGACAGTATAGTCAGGACAGTAGCTGGATGGGCTGGCGGCTTCCCCAAGCTCAAACGGGTCACGGGGCAAGCGATGCTGAGTAGACACTGGAGACTGGTGCACTAAGCAGGCAGAGAGAGTCAGTTACAGTTGACATGCATACAGTATACCCCAGATTTCAAGCTGAAGTACCTTTCCATTGAATAAAAAGGCATACATGGTAATTAAAAAAAAAAGTACTTTACCTATATATACAAAGAACGTTATTTTCCATTTTCTGATTTACCTGATGAGGGTGCAGTCAGAGCTGACACACCGTAGTAAGTGAAGGCGCCATTCTCAAACTTTAACCCTTCTTTCCCGATCTCTACCTCCACACGTCCCTTCAGAGATACACATAGTTAGCTGCTGGACAGATCGAAACTTCCACCAGATGTAGTAAGGAATTTCAAAGCCATATAAATGTCAACGTAATCACTAAAAAGAAACACAAATTAGATACCTTTGAATGACGGTGCTATTAATCAGCTTACCATTTATTTCCATTCAGTTTTATTTATATAGCACCTTTAACAAAGCGCACTGTCACAAAGATACTCTATTATCCAGAATGTGAGATCAGTACAAAGTACAGGTACTGTTACCAAAATGGAGAATCCTGTCCAATTCTTTGACTAAGCGAGACACTCATAACTCCATGTAGGTGAGTTACGTAACAGTGCATGTGGCTTTTAGCAGCGATAAATAGAACAGAATTCAGAGCAGCTGTTAAGGGACCAGACTGGGGACCTTAGGACCAACCAGGTGACACTTTTTTCTTTTTTTTTTTTTTGCCTCATTGTCAGTAGATTGTTTCTCACCATGAGGTTGCGTTACAACAGAAAAGCCACATGCCCTACCGCTCCTGGCAATCTATGCAGCCCCCTGGTGGAGCGTAACAGCAGTGCGGCCCCATACCTGCAGCAGCAGAACAAAATAATCCACTGGGTGGTTGCGGGTGTACAGGTAGTGATCGGGTCTCAGTTTGTTGCCTGGGTCAAACTTCACCTCCTGGTTGACACTTGGATGCTGAAGCAGACGGAATAGGACCTTCTCAGATACGCGCTGGGGGCTGAACAGCTCCACTTCTGCAGGGGGTGGGGAAAAAACGGAGCAACAGGAAGGGGGGGGTGATTCATGAGAAGATATCCTGCAACTGAGTGCAGAGCCTTCTATCAATTGAAGGAGCTGGTTTTACAGAGTGTTTAAAAATGGTAAGCCCTCACACTAGAAGTTTCAGGTCCAAATCTTCTAAAATGCACAGAACTGCTGTACAGCCCTGGAGATGGGAATGGCAGACCAGTGAGAGAGATGCACTGACCTCGAGAGAGGAAACGGTGTGTGGCAAGCAGCAGCTGCGGCGAGGTGCGGATCTTGGATTCCCCATCAGGTATTTTAAAAAGGGAGAACTCCTCGTGTTTGGACTTGGGCTCCAGAGCTATCTCCAGAGGAGCAAGGGGGCGTTTCACCTTTGTTTCCACTGGGGTGTGTATACCAGGTACAAAAGGGCATAGGGGGTCATGAGAACAACACAAACAAGGAGCACAGGGATCAGGTGACAGAAATGATCCCAAAACATGATGTAAGTTAGATGGGGACCATGACAGGCAGAACGAAAAACAGAAAACAAAATGAAACAATATTCAGAAACATTTTATGGTAGCACTCAATATAACACTTATGCAATCTAAAGGCAATCCCTTTAATTGTTATAGTTATTTTAGATAGCATCAAAGTTTTGTGACAGGGCTGTAAACAGTAGTCAACTGAGACTAAAGGACTTTGAATATAGGGCTACACAGAACTAAATATTAACATTACTCACAATAGTTAAACCTAATTTTAAAATGCGTAACATTGAACCTTGGGCACTTTAAAGGGTGCATTTTCTTTGGAAAATGGTCAAATTGTTACCCCCCCATTCTTCTTTTGGATCATTACTTACATGTTTCATGTATACACTGAAGAAAAGCTGATCTGACAATGAACCTCCTATTGTGAGCCAAGAGATTTAATCAAGACCTTTAAATGCTGAAGATGCATGTGCCTATTCAATTAGGCACTTTCAGCACTAACAGAAGAGGAGACTATATTTGGTTCTACATTCTGACTTTGATGAACACTCCATTGTAGACTGCAGATTATCAGGTGCCTTGTAGCTGAATGACTTAAAATAGCATCTCCTCGATTCACTTTCATCCCAATCACTCACTGTAGCCATCAGACTCGTCGAGGATCTCCGACTTGATGATCTCCTCAATGACATCCTCCAATGTGACCAGGCCCAGCACCTCGTAGAAGGGATCGCCCTCACCCTCATTGTTCACCTTCTGTACGATGGCCAGGTGGGAGTTTCCTGAGGCAGACACACAGTTAAACTCACAGTCTATGCAGACCAACATTCCACAAAAGCCTTTTTATTCGGCGATTAACCTCTCAGCTTTCTGAGAAGCTACACTTTGACTAAATACCTAATATGTGTTACATTTCTGAAGGTTGTGTATAAAAAGTCAATGCCTTATTAGGGAGGCTAGGAAGACAGAAAATTAGTAATTCAAGCTCACCTTTCTTGAATTCCTCTAGCATGGCATCCAGTTTGGTATCATTGAATACAAAGTGCAGGGGATGGTTGTAGAACTTGGTGATGGTACTCATTGGTGTACAGTCCTCAGGGTCTACCAGCGCCAGGTCCTTGACATACAGAATTTCCACAATGTTGGAGCGTTCTTCCTCATAAACGGGCACTCGTGTGTAGCCACTCTGCATAATCTCCGACATGGTCCCGAAGTCCAACACCGCAGTGGAGGGAAGCATAAAACAATCTTTCAGGGGAGTCAAGATGTCCTCCACTGTTTTGGTCCTGAGAGCACCACGGCTGAACTCTTCCTTAACAAATTCGTTGTAAGGGTCGTTGACATTAGTTCTAATCATCTCCATGGTCTTCTCACGCACACTGCAAGTGCTGATGTCGCGGCGCAATATCAAATCTAACAGCAGACCGAGAGGGCAAGACAGCGGGCAAGTCAGCACCATGCAGATCTGAGCGATCCATGTCAGACTTGGTGCGATGTGGAACCCGTACCCGGAGCAGACGATGTGAGGCAGTAATTCAGCCAGCAGAAAGATGAGAGCACCGCATACAAATACAGCAGGGAGGATGTACCCGAAGGCGCGGTAAAACAGTATCCCGAGCGCGGTGTGGCCCAGGGCGCAGAGGAACAGTAAGGAGCATATTAAGAAATTACCCCGTCTCCTTACGGGTTCCAGTCGCTTTGCAGCCCGCTTCTCCTCTTCGGAACCGCAACTGTGCAACACGTACAACTCCAACGGATCGAGCCACAGCAGGCTAAGGTTTAGACTTTTCAATATGCCACATGCAATGATCAGCAGGACAATACCCAGCGCAAGTCCCCATACCGGGATGTAATCAATCGGCACATGCTCCACAATACGTAATCTATCCGACCCGAGCGACAGCCAGTTGACGCCTTTTAAGATGCACAAGTGATGGTATCTGGGATCGGTCTGCTGGCTCCCGCTCAGCTCCGTGGAGATGCTTCTCCTCGTCTGGACGGTTATCACGCCGCTATGATCACTGGCCGCTTGGAAGTTGCCGCTGACTTGGAACTCAGCCGAGGTCCGGCGACTTTCTTCCTCACACGGGTCTGTGTCAGCCCCCCTTGCAGCTTGAGCGAAGGCGACCCACGGCCAAGTCCCATTAACTAGATAGAAGCCGAACAATCGAAGCTGAAAAGAAACACCGTACGGCGCACTGAGCACCCGACCCTGCATATAAACTCCAGTCTCGGGCTCCTCCAATCGTAGCCCCAAGACCTCCGGGGCTTGCTGGCCGTAGGCGCCGAACCAAAACCCACAAGAGAACAATATCATCAACAAGAAACGTAAGCCTACCGAGCCGACCACCATATTGAAATTGGGCAGCTGGGCTCCGTTCAAGTCACGTGACACTCACTTCGACTTGCGACTGCACAGAGCGCCACCAACCATAAACGCTGCCAAGGCGATTGACTGAAGGTGAAAGCCATGGTTGTTGGCTGTGACACATCAATTTTGAAGTTAAATTCACCTTCTCAAAGAATTGCTTTTAAAGTGTATTGCTACTCCATACAAATAAACGCCACGCAGCTTTCTTGATATTGACCCACGCTGCAGTAAACGGCACCGTTTTCTCCGCCATTTTGGATCAAATGTATCGCTATTGTGTAAGAAGTGTTAGCCCTGTCTTTGAGCCACAATGGAGGTTGTTTCTCGGCGACCGCGTACCATAGCTTTCTTATACTAACTTAAGTCAAGTTAGGCATAAATGTAGTGCAAACAAGTATTTCTGGTTAAAGGAACACAATTAATGGCACAACCACAAAATAACCGATCTATTTTATTTTTGCTGTATTTATTTACTGTAACCTTCACTCTGTTGGACATATCAGTTGATAGATTGGCTAGGTAATTATTTCCAGTACTGTTCTATACTTGCAGTTACAATGTAACAAAAACAATACACTTGATGGCTTTAAAAACAAAACCATGGTGAACAGTTAATCATTTAGCAATTCACTTTGCCCTTACATTACTGATTGACATGTTATACTCAGGAAGGGATATACATGCCAAGTGCATACACCTCTCATGGGTGATGACAAGTGTACTGGCACTTGTATAACGTTTTCCTATTTACTTACCCACTGTATGTACTTTCATACTCCTATTAACTTTATAAACTTATTTGCACATACCCTCAAAGCTATTGACGCCCTACACCTGGTTACCTCACCTTTACTCATATGTCTACATGCTTATCTTTTAATTGCACCTTTCACATTTCTATCTTATTTTCATTCTATTAATTTTGTGCCTTTGTCTTGATTGTGTTTAATTGCATATATTCATACTCCCACCTACACCAAAACAAGTATTTTGTACTTGCCAAAAAAAGATTTTTTTATGTATATTAAATCATCATATGAAATTGAAGATGTTTGCGTTTTTAAGAAACCGTTGCACTATTCACTGTGGAACTCTGATGCTACCGTTACACTTCATGGATTCTGCATTTCTGTGAAACTGTTTCGGCCTTTACTTTTTAAGTGGGGATTAAAGTGTATATGTCACTAAGTGAGCTGGGTGTTAACCATTTCTGTCAAAATGACATTTCAAGTGCGAGGATAGCAATATTAAACATAATTTGTCACAAATGTGAAGTTACACTTTACCACCTAAAAATGACACAACAAAATGTGTTTTTAAATAGAGAAATATATCTCAGGTTTATTAACTTGGAAACTGCTCAGACAGTTTATTATAAAAGAGTATGTACACATTTTGAAGGTAAAACATGCGAGGAAGAAACAGATACAGTACATTAACATTTTTAAAGTAAATTCACTTCTCGCTTATCCTTATATTATGTAAATAAAAATATTGCTCGTCAAAATGACTGATGCATTTTCGAGTACCATACCCACACCATACAAGTGTGGCATTTATTTGCGTAATAACAAAAACAATGGAGGGATTACAAAAGACAAGTGGACCCAGCATGTTTTCCTATCATTTAACTAATGGAGGGAAGCAGGGTTATGGCCCAGAGAAGTCTTGTTAACTGGCTGACGTGACTCGGTAGGCTAAAGTCTTGGAGGGGAACAGCCGTAGCAGAAGCAGATTTGGACAGCTATATAGTTCTCCTTTGATAAAGTGCTTAGCACACGAGCTTGCATCACTACATAATGCACAGTACTGTGCAAAAGTCTTGAGCCACCCCTCATTTCTTTATATTTTGCTAGGAAAATGGGACAATAGGTACATTGTGAACCCATAGAGTGGACCATGGCATGTTGGAGCTGCACTGAACTTTTGAGTTGCAAACTCAGTTTGTCTAAGCTCTGCCAGCCATACTGGCAGTCAATACTGGTGACCAGCACCAATCCACCTTGTAGTTCAAACACAGCTGACAGAATGGCAGGGTATGCAGCTTTTTAAAAGGAGTGGACTTAAACACTGGAACTAGACAGGCAGAAGCTTAAGGAAGGACTGACAACCAAGAAGCAGGTGTCTGCTGGAATGGTATGATGCTAGAGACTCTAAGGATTTTGACAGTCGCTTTTAACCCACTTTAATTTTTAATACAGTGAATGGGGTGGGGGGTGGAAAATGGACTGCTGGCCTAGAATTCCACTTTCTAAAACTGATGCTTAATAATCAGTGGGGGCTGCTTACCAAACTCAACTGCAGAACAATCTAACGGTGTGACAAGTCCATAAACCGCAGCTCCCTGGGGTTACTAAATTTCTGAGAGTGAAAAGCAGCTTATTACGTCACATCCATGGCCCAGGGGCAGTGGAATTTCATTATTTCAAACACCAGGAAAGTCATTCAACTTGGATTCAGAAGGCAGTCCGTAGGGCAACTGTATACAATAAGGACTGTAATAAATCTGTTGCCTCCTGAAGAGTACCTCTGGGACACAGTAGCATTACCATGCATGGATAAAATGAAAACATAATGACTTTTTTTTTCTGTATTTCTTATGTCTTTGTTTTGTTTGACCTAAAATTAACCAAATATTTTGTACAGCTACTGAATAAAGAAATGGTTCTTTTGATTGCTCTAGTCAGTTTGTGCTGAGAATTAAGTTTTCAGGATACCACCTGTAAAAATACACTTTTACAAACAAAAAATACATTTTATTTATTGCTACTCAATTCAGTTTCATAGGACATATGGCAACAATAACATTTACTGAACCATGCAGAGACTGGTATTAATAGTTCATTATTTACAGTTTTTTTTTTTTTTTTTAAATACCAAGCAGTCTGCAATATTGAGAAATGCATTTTTGCATTCTAGTTTATTTCTATATGCAGCTTTAAACTGGATCGTCTTTTTTGAAAGGAATTCTGATATAAAAATAACAGCCAGAAGAGTCTTGGTTAGCACTTCTCAGCAGGTTTCTCAACACCCATCTCTGTGACAGAGTTCAATGGTTCTCTTGGAAGCCAAAGCATAAGCTGGTGAAGAGTCACCACTGTACACCTGTAGAGTTTGCCCACAGCTTAACTGCACACCAGTTAAATAGCAGGTAGCGAAGCCATCCTCCCATGAGACAGGACTAGAGTAGGTGTGCCACTAAAACAGGCTACAGGAACTCTCCTCCACTGAAACGAATGGCTGCCTCAGCAAAGGGGGGTGCAACTATGTGCTAACTTACCTTGTGTTCAGTCTCCTGAATTATTTTCAAGTAATATACAAAGAAAACAGCCATTAAAACAAGTAACATAAAAGATCACTTGCTCCCATTGAAGCTGGTTGAAGAATTAAAAAAAACATACAAACTGTCAAAGTTTAATGTCCTTCAGAACAACCACCAAACGAAATCCAGTTCAATTTCATAGCCAACAGATACATTACTATTTCTGAAATGGCATTTGGTAACCAACTGCAGTTCAAGCAAGGCCATCTGCAGAGAGCTGACCGACCCCTTGTTTACTGATGGAGAATCCATATTAAATGAAATTGGAATTTTCCCTCAGCACCATAAATGGAACCATATGTGAAATGTATTTCTGGAAAAGCTATCTTAAAGAATCATTTTATACCAAGTCAAATCTGGCGATGGTGACTGTTCTCTACCAAAGAAACCTGGTTAACTCAATCATCTGTGTGAAATGGTACATGGAGATTTGGTATACAGTCTCACAGTGGTTGTTAGAGGGAATCAGGGTCATCCTCAGGAGTGTACTCACAGCCCCCCCATTCAAGGTCATCAAAGAGGCCAGATTGGCTCAGGGCTCATGCAGTAGAAGGACCCAGTTTTAGCTGCCCAAGGGTATGCCTCTTCTTTCCCTGATTCCAGACAAATAATAATTTAATCAATAAATAAGTTAGAAGCTAGACAGCTGCCTTTCTTCTTAATAAATATGCCGCTGAAGTTAAAAATACTGCTACATTGCTAATAGAGACCTCCACATCACTGCAATGGAGGCACTGAGATGGGCTTGGCGTTCAGCTACACAGCTGTGGTAGGCATCTCTGTGCTGAAATGGATGCCATTCCCATCAGCAGAGTACTGCTCCATCTCCTCTGGAAGAACGATAAAATGATAAATAATACATCTGCTGCTAGACAGACAATTACAAAACACCAAAAGAAGAGTTATTAAAAAACTAATATATACAAAGTAAATAGTATTAAAAATAAATGTGACAAATCCATATATAATTTAAATATAGTTCTGGGTGTACATGTACAGATCCAGCTCAGCAGCCAGACTTTAAAGGCTCCATGCTTCCAGAGCTAAAAGCTGATTGGCTCCCAAGGAGGACCACCCTTCAAGGAAGCAAAAACCCCAAAGTGGACCCTGACGGTCTGAGTACCCTCCACTACTGGACTCTTTAGTGTGTCCTATAGGGATATGTTTCTTGGCTGTTTCCTCAATGGGCCATTATGGATAGTTGTATCTCTTTCTTTCACTCATATACACACACACAATCTCAATGGAGATCACATAGGATTACAAGAGCACTAAATATCACTGTCTCACAGTTGATCGCTGTGTCCCATACCATGACCTACATCAGGTCATTCGTAACATGAAATATATAAACAGCTTCCTCTTTCTTACACATAACATTAAATACCACTTTGTTCATCAAAACGTGCTTTGGACTTTTCTATTTGCAGCCATCTGCTTACAGATGGCGACCTCTGTGATTGTGGGGTGTGTGGAGTGTGTAAGTCTCCCTGAGTCATGTGGCCGGAGGGACTGGTGTAGCACAGAGTTCCCTCGAAAGGCCAGCAAACATCCCGCGTACAAACAGGTTTAAAGATCAGCAGAAAGGTTATTAAACGATTAACAGAGGGACCCTCTTCTCATGGTGAGGGTCACCAATGTTTTTCCACTTTTTGCATAAAAATGTGAAAAACGATACCTACTGGGAACTCCAGTGAAATTTCAGATTGTGAGGGTTAAGAAGCAACAAAATTGTATATAACCTCACATCAGTTCCCTTGTCTTCTGCCCCATGCTAATGAGCGACGATTAGCTTGTCCGTAATACACACACACACACACACACACACACACACACACACACACACACACACACACACACACACACACACACACACACACACCAGCCTATTCATCCCAGCATGGTAGAAGTAGGCAGGGGTGGAGAGGCTGGAGCACAATGGGACCCTTTGGAATGAGACTGGGTGTTTTCTAGTACATATATCCATCTTGTCTGTGGACCTCTTTTCTTGGGTGTGTCTTCGATGTGTGGTTTGGTGTAGGCCTCAGGGAGCAGGGGAAAGACAATACACAACACAGCTAGGGCCTTAAAGTGCGTATGTATGTGTGGGTGAGTGTCATGGCCTTGTGCTGCTCTTTTATGACCTCCACGGTCTCCGATCAGATGGGGCTCTCTGTGTGTGCTTGGGTGTGTGTGTGTGTGGGCGTGTGGTCGCTGCTATGGTTGGGCTGGCACATGGACAGGCAGTTCTGGGCGTTCAGCAGAGAGGTGGTCTCATCCGCGCCATTTCCGCCAGTAGACTCAAGGGTCTGTGAGACTGGGTTTGTGGGTAGAAGCTCCAGCTGCTTATGCCCGCTGTCCGGAGACTGAGGGGTGCTGTCCAGGCGGGATGCCATCAGCCCATTCTGGTACTGTGCGCGAGTGATCTGAGGGGGGCATTGAGGCGTGGCACGTGTGAAGGACGTTAAGCAGTTGCCGTTGGTTTACATGTTTGGAAATGAGCTTTTCTATTATAGCCATGCCATTAAACTACTGCAACATTATACCATGAGCTTCTCTAAGAGTTTAAGGCTGCAAATTTTACTACAAATTTACACCACAGATCAGTTAATGTCAGTGCGCATAATTTTCCTCCAAATGGTTCTCTTAATTACTCAATTATTAGCACTTGGCAAACTGCTAATTTCACCAGTTTAGGTTGCAGAACATTCTGGAATGCAAGCCAACTGACACAAGATCGGCAATGTGGCGTGTGCACGTGTGACGGCACAGCGACGAGGGAACACATGCAGACGCCCACCTTGACAAGCTGCAGGTCCGTGAGTGCGCGCACGTAGAAGTCAGGGATGTACTGCGGTGACGCGGTGCTGCTCAGCTGGCTGTTGCTGCCACTGACCGACATGGACTCAGTGCGCTCTGCACAGCTGAGGGATGCTGAGCGGTTCAGGCCACTAAAGTGCGAGGGCGAGCGGGACTCTGGAACACATGCGTGCTGTGTTAGCTCATACACACACATACAAACACACGGGCAGTGACTCAGCTAGAGGGAACACCCGACCACACAGTCAGAGAGATGAGGCAGCTAATGGACACATCCTTAGAACTCTCACTCTCTCACACACACATACCAACACACAACGCCCCCAATCATTCTCCAATGACAGAAACTTGGGAAAAAGAAAACTGGAAAAATTAGGACAGACGACAAAAATAACTCTTCTGACAGAACTATTGTACATCAGAAAAGAGAGAGAACATGAACTGGAAGAATATACTGGAGAGAAATGGCTTTAGTTGAGCTGGAATCCAGCACATTGTGGGCTCCTGTACTGTTCTGTAGTGCTGGTCAAAGGGTGAGAGACGGATTAAAGGCATTGGCAGGCTACAAAAGGCACACGCCTGTCAACATTTTATGAGTGAGGACAATGGAGTCCCCACGTTTGGTTCTGCCCCTGGGAATCTTGTGACCCAGTTCTCGAAAACCACTTGATAGAGGTGCTCTTACTGCTAAATCTCTCTGCTCAGGCTCCCGGCCATCCAATGCCGCAAAGGGATGCGGTCCTAGCCTTACTGCAGGCCCCTTGTCCTCATCTACACCTGGGGCTGGAGCTTCACAACGGTGTAATTTGAAGATTTCAGTCTGAATACACACTACGTAAAGTACTTTGTAACAGTGCTCTTTGTTAAAGGCGCTATATAAATAAAATTGAACTAAATTGAACAGAAACAAAGTGCAGTTGATTCAGAATGGGAAGGCAAAAGGGAGGGATTGGAAGTAGAGTAGGACATCCCTCTCTGTTCCATGTACTGCACTACGGTGAGGGGAAACCAGGGTAATGGGGCTAAGAGCACATAAGGTTATTAATGGCGGTGGAGTTCTCGAAGACCTTCCCCATACAGTCGGCTGACAATGAGCACCAAGGTCTACCCACAAAACAGGACCACAGAAGGTGATTAATCTGGACTTCATCATATAGAATCTGGGCAGTAGACTGTCTTGAGAACGTAACCAACACTTGCAGTGATGTTAACCAATCATTGTTCAGACTCTCTGTCAACAATGGCTTCAAAAACAGCCTCACCTTCAACAGCAATAAACACACACACTGAATTTCTCTCTTGAGAGCAGCTTTTCAAAACAATCATCACCTGCTGAAAAACACAAGTCATTACCTGTAACGTCATTGTGGTCTGAGCAGGAGCAAATTACTGCCTGCATTCAGCTGAATCAAGAGCAGTACAGTGCAGTCAAAGCAGCACGTCAGTGAAGATAAATCACTGATTTATGATTGGGAGACTGACATATTATAAACGCCATGCAATATGTGCTTGTGCAGATATTAACTTCATAGATGTTTTCTATATTCAGTGATGTTACTTGCATTGCAGGCCTGTTAGTTGATAAATATTCATCAGAACACATGAAGTCAATATCTTTTCAAGCACGGAAGACTGCTTTCTGGCACAAATGTAACACTTTGGTCGTACACCCAAGACATGGCAAACATAGAATTCCTTATAATACTGGGTGCTAATCCTCTTGGTCCAGCTGTCCAGCTCTGTCCCCTCTGTGAGTCCAAATCTTTGTTATATTCCATTTCCAGCACACCTGAGTAGACTAATTATGGGCTATGATGTTAGGTTATTATTTTAATCAGATGTGGGGTGGTGGAATATACTAAATATATGAAGTGGCTGGGGAAAAGGGTGTCACAACTTATGGCCTTCCTGCTTATTAATATTTATTATTTTCAAAACATGATGGGAAATCAGTGGAAATTCAAGGGAGCATTGAATCAGCAGCATGGACGGGTCTGGACAGACTCTGACTGGCCCTGTGGTCAGCGTGCTAGGGGGCAGTGCATCATCCCCAGCACCAAGCAAGGAGAAGGGGAAGTCACGTCGGGCCACAGGGTGGATAGGAGGAAGTTAGTGATGTGAGAGAGTTACAATGGTAAGTGTGACAGCTCGCTATAAGAAACTCCCTCTAGTGTTCAAGAGCTCCAGCCATCTGAAAAAAGAAGGCCCCAACCGAGCAGGTTCACTCGTGTCTTAACAGGTTCCATGGGGGAGGGGACACTGAACCCCCACCTGAACTTTAACCCAGATCTCATTTAGGTAAATCAAGTGATATAAATCCTCACATGGTTACAAGTGCATATCTCGTAATGCATGTTTGTATGCAAAGCATGAGACATGCACCACACTATGTACAAAATCATATACCCCACCCAATGAGCTACTGGTTTCACGTTCCCATTGGACAAGCTTGTGACCTTTGAGGTTTTCACTGAAAATCCATTTTCTTCTTACAATAAAATATTCATTAGTTATTCCAGTTCATATGTTCTAAAATACTCTGTGTGACCTATCGGTTCACTTTTGCAAATCTCATCTGAAAAATTGAGCAAGAGATGGGGGTAAACTGTTAACATGGTTAACAGTCAACCTGCTGGACTGTGCCTCTTCTCAGCTGTGAAGCAAGGTGGCTAATTTTCATCCAAACTAACATCTACCTCATACAAACAGCACCCTTTTATCACTCCTCCTCATGCAGAATATTACCTGGGAAACGTGAGAACAAAGAGAACCTCTTTAATGAGAGATATCGTGGGCGAGGTGAGGCAACTGAGGGAGAAAGGGAGTGGGGCATGACTGGGGGAGTATGGGGTGGAAAGACAGGAATAAAGGGGAGAGAGAAAGAAAACCCATTTATAAAGGCTCACATGAATCTGAAACTATTAGTGATTCCACTGACAACAGTCACCAGCATAGACTAATTGGGTCTGGTGAAACACTAATTATGTACCCAAGAATCATCTGAATACTCTGGATGTAAAATAATCTGTCACACACATAATGGATGTTTGATAGGAATTGTTGGGTGCTTAAAAGCAACTTTTTATGTAATAAAAAATTTAAATAGGCATTAAAAACTCAATGTAATGGGTGGAAGATGGGGGTACAGTTAATGGCAAGAGAAAGGACGGTCATAATTCGTACTACATAATGCTGAAGACACTGCAGGGGCATCTTATAAAGAGGTCCCAGGTGAATGCCAAAGCAAAATTAAAACTGGCCAATCCCCTGAGACCTTGTTACGCAGGGCACAAATGTCCTCTGGTGGATGGCTGCTAGTAGGTTCACAGACAATGAGTTTCAATTTGACGGGCCCATTTTCTTGAAATTTGGAGAATTTTTCTGTTCTGTACAAGCACAGTACAAGGGTGGGAGGAATTAAATAAGGCTAAGGAGAAAAGTGAGGTAGATGTTGGAGAAAGGATCGACTTTCAAAAAAATAAAAGAGGAAGAAGAAAAGAGAAAGTTACTTTTGGAATCCACCACAATTACACGTCAAAAGGAGCTGAACTACGACTGAGGAAATACTAAAACTTAGTAAAACAGTATTTTATACTTGAGAAAAAACAAAGTAAAGTCAAGAGGAGAGAGCAAAGACTTTTATATTTTGAGAGAAATCTGTTTTGAATGAATTAATTGCGTAGGACACGGTCTTGTTTCTGTGGTGTGAAGCTATCAATATCTGCCATTACTTTGCTTTTTGGTCAGTTCTTTTCTAAGCATTCCCATAATCTTTAAACAACGGTTATTGAATTCAGTCATTTACAAGTTTTCCATTTTTACTTACCAATGCAGAAAGTTACTTTGCATTCCCGGTTATAGAACTTTCATCAGAATCCTTTTTCACACAACTTTTAAGCCATTTGTAAGCTATACATAATATGGCAATCGAAAAAAAATGCTGAGACTGTGAAACAAATATTCAAGTCCTCTAATGGAATAATTAACAAAATATAAACAAAATGCTGGTTTGGCAATCTGAAGTGATGCTTAACCATATATCGTATCAGATTATTTTTTTCTGATAACCAATCCAGTGTTTTTGGTCAGTATCGGGATCAATGCTGATACTGAATATCAGATTGGTACATCCTTCAACATAAACCGTGGGCTCAAACTACCGATAATCATTACAGGAAACTCTGAAAATCTACAACATCAATGGGTTGTCCAGCTAAGTAACACTGACTTATTAAATTTGATATGGAGCTTAATCTGCATTCATTTTTGCTACTATTGGCACTTTGGTCTTGCAAAAACCCTGGAATCCAGGGACGCCGGACAAAATCACATGTTCAATACCTGCTAAACACAGGAATGCATCTATATATGTAAATTTGCAGTGAGAAGACAAAAACATTTTAAAAGGCAGAAAACAGTCTTGCCTCGGTAGGCTTTAGTTCAAGGCCATCACTAGAGACTTAAGGACAGTGGAGCTAAGCCCTTTTGGGGCTACGAAAGGAATATGGCTATTTTGTTGGCATGCAGGAGGTTACAAGTGAATGTTATAGACAGGTCTAATAGCACGCACTCTCTCCCGTCTATTTGGAGGGTGACTGAAATCTGAGATTCCGCCTTGTAATATTTCTAACAAAACACTTTATTAACGCAGTGGAAACTTGCCAGCTTGTCACTTCTCTCAGGTCCTAGTGCCTGCTTTTACAACTCCTCTTAATTTGGAGACGCCAAGTTAAGCTTTAAATATACTTAAGTGGGACAAAAATCAATTAGGAAGCAAGCACTATTATAAATGAATTAACGTGCATTTATTTGGGTGACTAACGAAACTTTTAGGCCTAGCAACGCCCCTGCTTTAGGTAATGTGACTTAGTGATGTTTTTATAAAGGAAGCAGGTGGTTGTTGATTAGCTTTCTAAACCGCCTTTTACCTAGTGCGGTTAACTCTTATTGTGGAAAGGATAATGAATAAGCATTTAACATGAAAAACCGTGTGCAGTGACAGGGAAGTTCAGACGGTAGGAAGACTGCACATACCGCCCCACTTTCACTATTACATTAACTAAACTAAGTTACATGTTCGGGCCACTAGATGGCACTGGTGCCATGGCCTCAACATTCATGTTGGTAGTTGGCAATACCAGACTGCATTGTCCATTAAGGACAGCTACTGCATAGTTATTATTCACTCCTGTGCCACATCTTCATGGCAGTGATATAACTATTACTCTGCCACAAATTCAGCAGAACAAACACCTCCCCTCCTTTCAATAAGTTCTAGTGTGGGTCATAACCTGAAGGTTGTTCATATCTCCAGTGTACTCATCACAGTACCCTTGAGCTAGACACATGATCAGAGTTGTTCCAGGAAAACCCAGTAAAACATTTATGAATTTAATTGGGTAAAATGTACAAGTTATTTTGGTTACATATACCAAAACAACTACATACAGCAGACCATCATGTAGCCTAAGCCATTAAAAGGCCTCCAAACTCCTGCCTCTGTCAAGTGATAATCATGCTAACTCACAAGCAAAGATAAAGCAATTTTAAAAATAACCATTTATAATGGAGTTCAATTCACAAACTAGTTAACTCCTCTAATAAACACATAATTCTTTTGATGGTACAGTAGGGCTAAAAATTGTGTACAATTTTCTATATTTTTTGTATATAACTAAATAAACTAAATTAAACATATGCAGTAACTGTTGGTCAGTCCTGTTCATTAGCTTGGAGGAATTTTAGTCTGTTCCTCCTTAAAGAACAGCTTCAGCTCAGGGATGCTGGTGGTCATCCTCACATAAACTGTTCCCATCAGGTCCTTCCACAACATTTCTACAGGATTAAGGTCAGGACTCATTGAATTGTCTTCTGAATTTAACCATGCTTTGGTAGAACATCATGTGTGTTTATGGTCATTGTCTTGCTGCATGACCCACTTTCTCTTGAGCTTCAGTTCATGGATGGATACCCTGACATTTTCCTGTAGAATCATCTGTTACAATTCAGACTTCAGAGTTCCATCAATGATGGCAAGACATCCTAGTCCAGAGGCAGCAAAGCAGGTCCAAACCATGGTACTAGCACCACCATGTTTCACAGATGGGATAAGGTCCAAACCATGGTACTGGCACCACCACGCTTCACAGATGGGATGAGGTTCCTAGACTGGAATACAGTGTTTGCTCTTCAGCAAACATAATGTTTCTTGTTCAAGTCAAAAAATCTATTTTGGATTCATCCGTTTACAGAATATTCGTCCAATAGCCTTCTGGCTTATCCATGTGGTCTTTAGCAAATTTTGCTGCCTGTCTAATGTTCTTCTTGGAGAGTAGTGGCTTACTCTTTGCAACCCTGCCACATACACCATTGTTGTTCCGTGATTTCTTGAAGGTAGGCTCATGAACACTTACAATAGCCAATACAGGACAGACCTTTAGATTTTTAGATGTTACCCTAGGGTTCTTTGGGACCTCCCAGACTATTACATGTTTTGCTCTTGGAGTGATCTTTGTTGGTTGACCCCCCCGGTGAGTGTAACAATGGTGTTAAATTTCCTCCACTTGTATGCAATCTGCCCAAGAGTGGACAGATGGAGTCCAAACTCTTTAGAAATGGTTTTGGAATATCTTCCAATCTGGTGAGCATCAACAATGTTTTTTCTGAGGTCCTCAGAAATCTCCTTTGATTGATTGCCATGACACACTTCCACAAACCGGCATTGTGAGGGTTAGACTTTGATAGTGAAGACCCAGAATTAAGTTCTTTAATAAGGTAGGTCCTCCCAGACTCACACCTCTCATCATCGCAAAGTCTGAAACAACTTCAAATGAACTGATAATCCTTGGTGTTCACATATTTTTTCCAACAATTACATGTAACACTGGATAATTTTCTTAAATTAATAAATGAGCAAGTGTAATGTTTTTGTGTCATTTGTTTCATTGGGTTCTCCATCTAATTTTAGGACTTATGTGACAATTTGATGGCATTTTATGTCATATTTATGCAAAAATAGAGAAGATTCTAAAGGGTTCACAAACTTTCTAGCACCACTGCACATCTACGTTAAAAACAGGGTGGATACTAGGCCATAGTGAGCAGCATGGAGGTGTGCAAAACAGTCATGAAAGCAAGTGAACAGAAAAGCCTGGCTGACTCTGCATTGAGGTCACAGTGAGGCTCAGGGACCGGGACAACTCCTTATACGGCATGGGGAGAGATGGGGCAGGGAACTCACTCACCCTGGGTCTGTGAACTGAGAGCCATAACTCCATAGAAGGAGAATGGTCCTGTCTCAAACTTCATGTTCTCGTTGCCAGCCTCCACCTCAACGCGTCCCTGAGGAGCAGGGAAACACATCACACAGGTGCACAAAGACATGGGGAGAGGTGGCACACACACACGCCTGCATAACATTCAAAAACATACCATATATACCAAGGTATAGGGTGTAGTGATCAATGTTACATTTACAGACAGATTCACATATGTGCCATGATTTTTGCAACAGCACATGTGCTAGTAAGCAGTATGTTTTTTTCTCCTGTTATTTATTCAAAGCATAAATCTCATAGTCATGGTTCAATAACTTTGTATGTTTAGTTAATGTCCCTCAACGGTCTAAACATCCAAAAAACCACTACACTGAGGCCATACTCCACCTGAGCCAAGCTGGACTCTGCCAATTGTGTTTTTATGGTTTTTTTCAGATATTTTATTAGTCACCAGCTGCTGCCTTCTTTTCAAAATGATACCTGAATCGACACACTGCAATAAAAGATGGACAGGGATGGGGCACGTGGAAAAGCAGAAGAACAGGGACAGACACAGAAGGGGACTCAGATAGGGAGGGCAAGGCGCACTAAAGGGGGAACCACTGTGAGTTGCCATAGCTCTCATTAGGAATGTGTGAATGACAGCAGAAGCACAGTCCCACTAATCCGGTGCCACATGCACACACACGCGACAGAAATGCTACACACACACAGTGACAGCTCATATACCTCTCCCAGATACAAAACAGTCCTATTCACATTCTCAATTTATACGCCAATTCTCCACACCCACCTGTGAGCACATGAGCAGCTGCTTATCAAACACACTCCATAGTTCCCTATAGCTACCATGTGCCCACTCACAGAGTCACATCCCAAACCACATTAAAGCTCCTCCCACAAATCAGAGCCAGA
This sequence comes from Gymnarchus niloticus, assembly GCA_009936485.2. NCBI lineage: Eukaryota > Metazoa > Chordata > Actinopteri > Osteoglossiformes > Gymnarchidae > Gymnarchus > Gymnarchus niloticus. Next base: position 20,995,865 of record JAACJT020000095.1, read on the forward strand.
TCATATGTGGAAATTCTGCGGTTGGGCAGTGACTCAAGAGCATTTTGCAAATGCAGGTTGATTTAATGCACATTAGGGTCAATTTACAGTTCCTCAAATGCTAATGATGGAAGCTACAATGGACTGAAACCCACGTGGGTGGGAATAGAGTGTCATCAAAAACAAATACCTGTAATACTTTTTACTTCTCACTTTATAGTCTCCCTTTGGCTGTAAATGCACAATGACTACAAAAAGCACAGTAATCACACTGACCTTGGCTCTCGAACCTCTGTTTCTCCCATCACTACAAAATGCCCCAGAGTCACAGTGGGTCTCAGAACAGAGAAGTAGTTAAGGAAGACTCCTGTAACCAGCAGCATCTCTGGGCAGAAAACTCACGTCAGTCACATAATTCGTTTCATGTGGCAGGTAGAAAAGCATTCACAGCATCCACTGAGAAACAGCCGGAATGGGGGAAATGTTAGGCCGAATTAGGCTCAGTATAGCTGGGGTGGGGGAGACATCAGGGTTGGGGTATACTTAAAAAGTAGTCTGAACCAACCGAAGTCAAAAAAAGCCTGAACACGTCATTTGAAACAAACAACATACTTGAACAGATGTAAAAACACGTTGTGTAATTCACTCCACCAGCACAAGGGGGTGAACAATGATTCCGTGCAATTCGGGGTCTTGCACTCCAAGTTTAGTGGCAATTTCTTATTTTATTATTATTAATAAACCTTTATGTATTTCATGAAACCTTCAGCTTTATTATCCAGATTAGTCCCATTGAAATTTAAAATCTGTCTTACAACAGAGACCTGGCCAAAAAGTTTCAGGTACAAAAAAAATAAGTATAACAAATCGCCAGTCATTAAAGTTTTGCCGTGACCTGAATAAAAGTGGATATCCATAAACGAGCTTGGCCAGCTGTCTCTTGTGTTCATTCATTTTGGTTGCAAAGCTGTGTTCAGGTTGTGCAACCAACTATGTTTTAATCAATTGTAGAGACTGGGTGGTCTCAGAGAAACAGTGAATGCCGCAGTTCTGATTGCCTGCCTGCACAAAATACAGTGGTCACCACGGTAAATTCTGCATATTTTTTTTGCTGCGCTGCACTAAATGTCAGGTAAACAACTTGTTTGCTTGAAGGATACCCCTGGCTTCAGGCCCAATCAGGGCTCGGTATAACTAGGATGGGGAAGATTTCAGGCCCAATCAGGGCTCGGTAAAACTAGGATGGGGAAGATTTCAGGCCCAATCAGGGCTCGGTATAACTAGGATGGGGAAGATTTCAGGCCCAATCAGGGCTCGGTATAACTAGGATGGGGAAGATTTCAGGCCCAATCAGAGCTCCGTACCGCTCCCACCAGTCTGATAAACAGACTGCCGACACCGAACAAGCAATCACACAGGGCTTAAGAGCCCTGCCCCCACAGCATTTTCCTATTGTGTAGGAAACAAAGTACAGAGGCTGGTTTTTATGATTTAAGTTTTTATGCCACAATTTTTGATCATGGAAAAAGTCCTTTATGTAAGACCACTTACCAACAGAATTCGCCAACACAGCCAGCTACACACCCACAAAATGAGTTCACTTACATATCTGACTGATAGTGTTAAATTTGTATTTACTTGAAATGACTAAAGTTGGGTAACAGTCCGATAAAATCAACTAAATAGAGATTCACACTACTTAATAACAACTTTGTTTGGCATGAGTGAACACAGTGTAAACAAGCCAGACAGACAAAACAAAGGCCTTCAAGAAAAGGCAGCAGTGAGTCAGCCCAAGTTTCCATACCTAGAAATACGTAAGCTAGACCATGCAGTACCTTTTTGGAGTATTTCATAAACACACACACCCACTTTTGTGTTAATACAGCAGCAGATTTAAGCAAACACTGACGTTCAGACACTCTTAACTGACATGTTGGAAACCGTGCAAATCACACGCTGATTCTTTGCGCATGTTGCATGATCAGAGACACCAGAGATTTGGATCCTACATTCTGGTGGATATGTTTGAAATTTAGCAGACTTTCCAAGTTCTTTGGCCACTGGTTTCTTTTAAGAAAACACAGCAATGCAAATGACTTTGAATAACCTTTGACACACTTAAATTCAGTCTGATGGCCAGATCTTCACTGTTGGACAGTCTTTTACTGGACCTGAGACACTAGAGCATTAGACTGAGGTTCATTCAACTTGGGTGATTCCCTGGAAAGTACAAAGTACATAATCTAGGCTCTGATTCACACGTTCAGAGGCTTGGGAGGGGTTCACCTCCTCCTGACACACCTCACTGGAGGTGACCGGTGGGGGTGGGGATAATCCAGCATGATTTAATGTTCCCAAGGTGTGTTTTGGAGTATAATTGCATCTCTGAAGGTTATAGAGGTTGGGGGCCTTCCTGCTACCTTGTTAGGAAATGAGATGCAGTGCTTCATTAAGGTAAACTAATTAAAATGCGGATGGCATTTGTTAGTTACACAAATGATTTTCTTGCAGTCCATCTTATCTTTGTTGATAGACTCCACAACCCCCCATAAGCAGGATAAGCAGTTGGCAGATGGAAGGACAGATGTGTTTGCATGCGTCTGTACATGGGCATGTGTATGAGTGTGCAGAACTCAGCATCGCTGACCAGCTAAGGGATTCATGCCCTGGAGTGTGGCCCACAGTGCAGCAGCAGGCAGCCTCTTATGCTTACCCGGGGGGGAGCATTTAGTGAAGGGCAGGCCTGCCAAGCGCTGCTGGGCCCCACTCACCTCTCACTAGAGTCACATGACCTTCAGAGATGTGTGCCCACCCTCCCCCGACTCACAAACCCTTGACCTGTATGCAATCCACAGACGCCTAGGAGATGCAGTCAGCAATACACCTGTCAAGGCGGGGGTGCTGAAATGTGCGGGGCTCACCTGCAAGATGAGAACGAAGTAGTCGACGGCCTTGCCTCGTTGGTACACGTAATGATGCGGCGCATGCTTGGTGCTCTCGCTAAACTTGACCTCCTGGATGACGCCCGGGTGCTTCAGGATACGCAAAAGCACCTTCTCAGAGATCTGCGTGGGGCTGAATAAGCTCACCTCTGTATCGGGAATGGGGGGGTGTCAAGACAAACAGGGGGTTGGCGTGAGACGGCAGAGAACCAAAACACTCCGTGTGTTTTCTAACTCAGGACTGGGCAGCTTCATGCTGGTTTTGTTTCTAGCTAACCTCTCAGGCCATTATGTAGATGACCATTCTACATGCGTCATCACTGCATTCCCATACAGCGACATCACTGCACTTACGACGCCAGTGCGGATATAATCACAGGCAAGGCCGAGACACCAGTCAAGACGACAGACAATCTTTCCACAAACTTAACATGACAGCCTTGAAACACTCTGAGAAATTCATTCTGCTTTGATTGTCAAGAAAAAAAGAAGGTTCATGATCTATGCTAAATTGGTAATGTTTGGGTGAGAGTATCAGCTGTGACCACACACCCTTGATCTGTTGTGAACACTTCCGTATCGGACAGGTGACTTATTGAAGACATGTTGTTTGGGATTTCACAGTTGCATGACAAGTCCACTTCCTAACAAAGAGTTCTGCCCATCTGGGCTGCCCAGAACGGCACCATCTTCGGTGTGTCAGCAAAACAGCTTCACCAGGTCTTCAGGCCAAGCATAAAGGTTGCATGGCACACAGCCATATTCGTTAAATGCTGCAGGGTCTAATGGCATTTAGCGTCTACGTCATATAACCTTATACCCTGAGGTGTTTGGCTGCTCTAGTCCATGGGAGACTAGCAGCGATCACACATTTTAAAAATATGCTAGCTAGGCCTGCACAGATAAGACTGCTGCATCATCACCTGTTGCCAAAAAGCGATGTGCAGCCAGCATCAGTTGAGGGGAGATCTTGACTTTGGACTCGCTCTCATGCTTAAAGGCAGAGAAGTCCCTCTTGTTCTTGTTGGAAGCCACTTTCTTCCTGTTGCGATTATCGGCTATGGAGGTACATAAACGAGATGGTGAGAATCGCATCTTAAAGCGAGGCTATATAAAGGAGAGGCTGTCAGTTAAGTAGTATTAGATAAAAGCACTCAGCAGATGGCAGCCATCACGGTAATGGCAGGCATTTAGAGCTCACTGTACAGGTCAGATTCATCCAGGATCTCCGACTTGATGATCTCCTCTATGACGTCTTCCAATGTGACCAGGCCCAGCACCTCGTAAAAGGGGTCGCCCTCACCCTCGCTGTTCACCTTCTGTACGATGGCCAGGTGAGACTTACCTGAAACAGGCAGAGGACAAACATACAGAGGTAGTTTTGTTAAATATCTTAGAATTATAATTAACTAGATACAAATTAAAAATAGGAGTGTGTGTATCTCAGACAATAGGATCTGCTTTTACAAGGCGTATGGTGCAAAGAAAATACAGGAAAACAGCTTTGATCGGCTTTAAATCAGCAATGATTGAATATGATTCAATTCAGATCTTATTGGAAAGAATTCAGATTATTTTTAAATGAATTGCAGTGTTTTACTTCTGCAATAAAATATTCAAAACACAAAGTCACTATTTTGTACTGCAGAAACCAACTGAGACTAGATAACTGAAGATAATTGTCAGATCTTAAAATGAAATGAAAGATTCAGTGATATGCAGTAACAGTGGTGTGAGCAGCATACCAATTTGTAACAGCTTCACAGGATTTTGGCTGATTTCCTTCTAAATTTGTGCTGGATTGGGGGTTCTGAATCAAAACAGTCATATCACAAGCACTTGGACTCTGTTTCTGATCAGTTTTTTTTGTTATAACCCTAATAACAACCCCCATTCAGTTACACACCCTTGACGATTCTACATTAGTTTTATGCGGACACATCTGTATGGAATGCAGGACATCATTTCAAACCTGGTCCCAACTTTGCATGTGCAAAATCTGCAATAAGATCCTCTGGTTTCTTCCCAAAGCCCCACTGGATCTTCTGATTCAGCCTTATAGTGGTGAGTGTGTGAGTCCTCCTTGATGAACTGACAGTACATTTCTAACAAGTGCTCTACCTGTACTGAAGCTAGCCGTCAGATCTGACTAAATACTCTTGGAATTAGAGAACCCGTTAAAAATGGATGTACTGAATGTCACCTTTGTAACATTACTTTTATTCACCAAATGTACAGCGTGCATTAGAATTTTCAGCTCCAAACATGACATACAAAGGGCATACAACATACAAACTCAATTGACAAACATATAACGATCACATGCAGTTAAAGTGGCTGGATGAAAGTGGTGCATGTTGAAGTGGCTGTCTATTATAGTAAATAAATAATACATAAATAGGTCTGTTGTCCCACTGGACATGTCTCATGGGGAAAAAATGATTTATTCTTAAAATTCGACTTGCTAAATGTCTAAAAAAGTGAGGTATGTTCACCTTACGGAGATCACAGAGTACGAATCCATGTAAACAACTTTCTGAGAAATGAAACTCTTCTGGTGTTGTATTGGAAGAATGGTTGAAATCTGTCTATTTCATTCTCTTAGGGTGGAATTACACGAGGCAATTTTACCTCAATTTTAACTTTAATTCACAATCATTGCGAGTCTGCCTCAATTGGTCCTAGTCTGCCGAATTTGGGCCAGTCTGACTTGTTAGTTGCTGCAGAATGACAATCGTATTGTGTATGAGGGGCACAGGCTCTAGTCTCTGGTCCTCTGATGGAGTTCCAACAAACTATACTATTTCAAACATGTCTCAAACTCACAACTGGATTTGGGAGCAAATCAGCTAGAACCATGTAGTGTGTGAGCCCCAACACATCAAAAATCTGCACAGATCAATTGTTAAGCGTAAACCACTTACACTTTTCACAATCTTACGACGTCTGAAATGTCGTGTAGTGGAGAGACAAGCTGGACTGAAAGGTTCCAAGTTAAAATTCCACATGTGGGAATGGCTATCAATCTCCACCTAAGCATGGTATGAAGCCTGAATGAACATGCACACGTGCAGACCAGCATATTCAGTGAAGACATTCCATCAGAAGGGCAGCACCACTGAAACGTGCAGAAACCTAGTGACTATCACTGACCACAGTGATCATTGTTCGGTAAATCTGTTATTCTTAGCAATATGGAGACAGAGGCCAAAAATATACTACTCTCTACTCGTCCCATCGGACACCGGCTTGGCTTCAGAAAAACCACGTCACCAGAGCAGTTCGGTGTCACAAGCAGTGGGTTTAAATCTAATAATAAACCCCTGAGTCACAGAGAGGGTAGTTACATCCTTACACCCATCACAAACTGTGTGTGTGTGTGTAAATTCAAACACTTCTACGTGTTCTTTAGCCTACATTTGTGTGACTGCTGAGCTAACAGGAAAGGACTGAATGAACATACCAGCATATGCTTTAGCCAAAACAACCAGGCTTAGCTTTGTAAACCATGAGCAGAGTCAGTTATCACTCTTCTATGGCTATTAATTTGTCCTGCATATAACCACTCATAACTTTATAGGCCAAAGTTTCCATTAACATTTTCTATAAAATGACAACTTGGCTATCGTTTTTACTGTATAGGAGAACTAACACTAAATGAAGCCTAATATGCTGTAAGTAATTTGAATGTCCTATTTCCTAATCTGTAGGGCACTGTTGGTACATCGTGGTTCTGTACCATTTCTAGTTTGCATGATCTATTCATTCGCACTACATTTTACCTTTCGATACAACCAAAGTCATATTAAGGTGAAAGTAATGATAAGGTTTCTATTTTTTACGCAATGATTAATTTCACAGTTCTAAAAAAGCTAAGCATTGATAGACTGATATGATAAAATGGGCACTAATAGATCAGAACAATACTGAAAATCGACAGAGATGACACACTATTCTTTACGCGGGTTCAATACGCAATGGAACAGAAACGATTCCTGAACCAAAACCAGAATATGCTAAATGACTTAATAGCAAACTAATGGCAAGTTAGCGGAAATTTTGGTACAGACCAAAAAACAAATAAAACAGTGTGGTTAAGGAGGCTGTCACTTAGCTCACACTTTAGATAAGCAAAACAATCCTATTAGTCCCCTGACAGTTTAGCTGAAGTAAACAATTGCAACTCTACTGTTGATACTGAAATTGTCAGTTAAAATCAAAATAGAAAAAATGCTGAAATTATCTGCTTTTTGAGACCTGCTCATCACCAGTTATACTCAATACCAAAAAGAAAATCAAATATATATATATATATAAAGGCTATTTTTTGTTAAACTACTCTTGTCTCCTGCAGCTGTACATTTTAATTTGCACTTACATTGCACAAATACTGACATTAAAAGTGTTTATATATGGAATACAACACATTTACTGGAAAACATTCTCATGCATCACATTGCATTTTTTCATCAAGTCACTGCCACAAAATATAGATTTACTCAGCAAAACTAAAGATGACTTCAGTACTATGCAGAAATAATTAATGAGAGACCTGAAAAATATAGGCTGCGGGCAGTAGTAGTTTTAAGCCAATCGCTATTCTCCATCTCCACCAAAGACAAAAAGAAAGTTGATGAATGGATTTTTTTTTTTTTTGCCTGTTGGGAAGAGGACTCTCAAAGGAAGCAATGAGCTGGGGTTAGATACCGCTGGGAGATGCTACAACAAGGAAAAAGCTAATGCTGCCTGTCTCAGTCTAATTAGCAACTCTGTATGCAGACAGGAGGTCATTAGTGCACTTGCATAGATACTCACTGTGAAGGCAATATTCAGTTGTGGTTTGAATCTGAACCCTTGACTAACACTCAGGTCACAATACTCAGAATCCCTCACAACCACATCTATTTAGGTGAAATTTGAGTATTATTATAATATTAACAACAACAAAAATAATGATAGACAGATTTTTTTACTGGTCCCCAGAAGAGGATGATAATAATACACATTTGATGTATATTTTGCTTTTCAAAAAACCTAAGATGCTTACAGTAAATGGAAACAGAGCATGACTAATTAATAAACATAGAAGCACTGTCTATTAAAAAATTAATGTATTGAGGGGAAAAAAAAAAAAAAAAATCAGTAATAGGCAACATATAATCTGTCCAGATACATGACAATCATGCACTTTAGGCACTGGTGGTATCATACTTACTAATTCCACTAAATGTTATTTTATTGCAATACACACAGGATCCAACTGCTTTAGCCAAAACAAAAGGGGCAAAAAATAATCAGAGGAATGCTTTTTTTTTAATAGCAGCTCAAAAGTCTTCAAAAGCAGTCTAAATCTCACAGTAAAAATTCCTGGTGCAGTCTATATTTGTTTCACAAAAGGCAACACATTTCTCCAGCTCCTCAGATACATGCATGGCATTGACAACGATGGGAGGAGGGGGTCTCTCAAAGTTACAAATGAATAATGCCTCCGTGGCAAAAAAAAAAAAGAAGTTTACTTAACAATACTCACATCAAAGGATAAATTCCAATCTAGTGCTTGCTCCATTTATTCATCGAGATATTATATTAGTGTATCTTACATATCAAACAATCAGTGGCGGTTTGCTTTTTACATTTTGCTTTAATTTATAAATTCCTTCATGCTCAGAGAATACAAACTGAAACTGTGTAATTACCTGCACATAATGAGCAAAGAAAAGTGATACATCTTACAAATGCTTCTCCAAGACGTACAGCAAACATTTTTTAAATGAGTTTACTATACTGGTGCACTTCACTCACAATTTAGTTGATGGCTGTAATCTAAAAACAAAACAAGACTTTTCCGGCTCAGGAATCAACAATTACCATAATGAGACCTACAGTACTAGGTTTGATCATGATGGCTCAGCAGAAAGAAATGAATAAATACATAACGCACTCGACCCTTTCCTTAAGTAACCTTGACCCATTCTGCACAAAATGCAAAGCACTTTCCTGTTAAGAATTCATTTGAATTTCTGTTTCTTGTCAGAGTATGCAATTTCGACGTTTCTGGAGTAACTTTGCGAAATGGAAAATACCGCAAGGTATAATGCCGCTGCTGTCTGGCCAGGAGATGTATGAAAAGTCACTTACCTTTCTTGAACTCCTCTAGCATGGCATCCAGCTTAGTGTCATGGAAGACGAAATGAACAGGATGGTTGTAGAATTTGGTGATGGTCTTCAGTGTAGTGCAGTCATCTGGGTCAACGAAGGCCAAGTCCTTAACGTAGAGGATGTCCACGATGTTGGATCGCTCATCGTCGTAGACCGGGATGCGCGTATAGCCGCTCTCCATGATCTCCGACATGGTGTTAAAGTCCAAAACAGCATCGGTGTCGATCATGAAGCAGTTGCTCAGCGGAGTCATGATATCCTCCACCGTCTTGGTTCGGAGCTCCAGAGCGCCCTGGATCATGTTCAGCTCCTCCTTCACCAGATCATTGTACGGCTCTGTAACCTTCAGCATCTCCACTAGCTTCTCCCTATTGTAGACGGTACCGATTTCCTTGCCGAGCACGCAGTCCAGCAACTTGCTGATGGGATAGGACAGAGGGAAGGTGAGGAACATGAAACATTTGGTCAGTATGATGGTATTGGCTCCCACTGCCAGCCCGTGGCGAGAGCACAGCGCCTGCGGGACGATCTCGCCGAAGATCACTATCCCGATGGTGGACGCCACCACGGCGCCGAGCCCGGAGCCGATCAAGTCGTCCAGCAGTATGGTGAGCGTAGTGTTGACCAGCACGTTTCCGAGAAGGAGCGAACAGAGCAGGTAATTTCCTTTCCTGCGGATGGGCTCGATCTTGCGAGCATCCCTTTTCTCCTTGTCGGTACCACAGCTCTGAACGATGCGAAGTTCCATTGGGTCTAGAGCCATGAGCCCCAGGTTAAGACCACTAAACATACCCGACAGTACGAGAAGACACGATATAAGCAGAACCTGAAGCCACAAAGGCAGGAGCGACTTCTTGTCTTCCACCACCCGAAGTGTGCCGTCATTGTCGCCCAGTAGGTACCAGCTGTCCCCCGGACGGTACCGGACACACAGGCGGTACTCTTTCATCGGCTCGCTCTTGCGGAGCGCCTTGATGTTTAGACTCAGCACCCCAGAGGTGCCCTCGTTGCTGACGTTCATGTGATCGCCGATGCTGAAGTCTTTGGTGAAATCGGAACAAGTCCTGTTGAAACTGTCATCGCCGCTGCCATCCTGGTCGCCGCCATCCCCGTGTTCCGTGAACCTGATTTGTGACCAGGTTCCAGAGTTCATCTGCAGCCCGTAAAACCTGAGCTGGATGGCGCTCTCCTCGGTTACCTGGATGACCCCGTCATCAGTCATCGTTGCCGGCTTGTCGCTCCTCTCCAGTCTCATACCTAAAACGCGGCTTCCGCTCACTCCCGTCACTGATGCCTCTGGTCGTCCAACAACAGCGGTCCAGAAAAAGAACCCTAAAGTTAGAATATAACCCTGTCCACTGCACCCTGTCGCCATGTTTGTTTCACTCTCCGCGAACGGGCAGCGAACGTCATCTACTTATTTCCCAGGAGCTGCCCCCTTATTATCATAGCTTAACACAACTCCTCGGTACAGCCCACGAAAAACAGTAGGCGGCCTAGAGCATCTTGTTTTCTCGTTAGTAGTTATCATTAGAAGTAAACGTTTCATGGTCTTAGTTATACGTTTCTGAAAGTTCTCCCAGTTGGATACACACTAGTCTAGAATACATGGCGTGCAAATGCCACGTATGAAATCAAACATCGCAATATCATCATTAAAATGTACCATACCCGTATCGTAAAATATTTATTGATTAAAAAGGTAAAGTCAAAGGGTTTATTTTAAGTCAAGGGGTGAAGACTTTGCTTTATGTAAGGTATACAAACTCGCATTTATAAGTCGTCTTATTCATTGGCAAAATACTGATAATTAATATGATACAGATTTTAGACTAAATTAACTTTAGTTGCCGTTACTAAGATTGCGTGATAAAATATTGTTTTGCTCAGTGTTCAGTTACCCTAGAGGTTGCTTCTGTGATAGCCAAGGCACGTGAACCGCTTGGGCTCTTTATACTGTACGCAATGCATATATACGTTTGAAGATTCGGAAAAGAATCATTTTTCATCTCGATAACTATTTGGAAACAGTGACTTTATACACTCTGAAATCCTTATAATTGGACTAAGTTAATGAGTTTGAGCTTCCTCTGAGATTAAGAGCGGCAATTACGTAAACGCGCACGGCCAGCTGAGCCGTCCCTTTAAGTCGACTACACCGCAGGCTTGTCGGAAGGGTGTCGCCTGTCACTGGTGCTGCTGTGTTAAGTGCCCAAAAGGCCATGACGCAATCCCTGGGAGTGGGGCCAGTCGACCGGTCGATTTGGGTACCTCTCCATCTCACGCCCTATTACTACATATTACAAGACTATATTAATGCTGAACGCGCCGATGAAAAAACACATTCACAAGCCGGTAAAATCAAAATACTTCTTCACACGTTCGGAATGGTGACGGCTTTAGTTCAGGCTCATATGTATCCTTGTGCAATTTACAGGCATTGTAAATGAGCTATATTCTTAATATTTTGGCTTCCTAGTTCTGTGACAGCACATTTGGCTATAAAAAATGTGAATATATTAAGCTTATATATTGTTGGAATCCACGATGCTTTCATTGTGCGCTAAGTATGGGTTTTGTGCTATTGTGTTTATGTCATTCAGCACTTATATAGCGTTTGCTATTCCTGCGCCATGTATCTATCGCAGTCGGTCTGTGTGCGCCCTCTCGTGTTAAAAATATAAACAGCAGCCAACAGTGTAACATTTTAAGCAGAACGTGAAACACTCAAAATACGAATCATTTACATGGATGTGTGTAACAGACAGAAAATTTGATCGATACGTAATCTAGATAATTCTTACATTTAGTTACATTCCATTTTGGGTTTTGGGAACAGTTGAAAGATTACTGTCCATGAAGACAGTTTCTTTTACACACACACACACACACACACACACACACACACACACACACACACACACACACACACACACACACACACACACACACCACATATGTTTTTATTTCTAACCTTGTGGGCACCTTCCATTCATTTCTATGGACCTGGCCTCATCCTAACTATGACAACCGTACTAACCCTTACCCATCCCAAACCTTAACCATAAGTAACCCAATAAAACACAAGACTTTTGGCTCTTTTGGTCATTTGATTGCATTCACAGATTTTTATACAAAGTTTTCCCTTGTGGGGACACAACAAATATCCCCAGAGGGTAAGAATGTCAGGTTTTTATTACTTTCGGGGGGACATTTTGTCCCTGCAACATAATATCAACATGGGACAAACAAACTGTACCTCGAAGAATTGATGCTGATTTAAAAGCAAAGAGTGGTCACACCAAATCACCAAACATTGTTTGGATTTAGGATTTTTTCTGCACTTTGTATGTTGTTAATTGATAAATGAAAACTATTAATGGCATTATTTATGAAAGCAGCATTTTACATAATACTGTCTGTTTGTCATGGTTGTCGCTGGACATGGGGTGTAGGGTCAACAAACAAGGGAGGCATAGGTGGAAAAGAAGGTTTTTAATAACAAAAGGACAGTTTCAGCATCACAGCATTTTTTAGATGGCTATATTACGTATAGCATTCAAATGGGCTTAAATGTCATACCTCCACCAGGGGGAGCCCCTATCCTGCCCCTGCCCTCCTCTACATACACCCCAGATCAGGCAGCCAGTCTTTGTTCTGTCATTGACCTGCTCTCCCTGTGCTCCCTTGTGTCTAGGTCCTGTTTCCTGATCCTGCCTCCCCGTCCTAGCCCTCTTCTCCATTGGATGCCTCTGTGTTTGCCCCTGCTCAGGCATTTACCTTGCCCCCAGCACCTGTCCCCTGTTGTATTACTTGTTGCCACAGTAAAGTCTGCTTGTGATCACCCAGCATCTCCGTGTCCTGTTGCTTTAACCTCCGTGCTCAGACCCAGCTCCAGATTCCACTGTGAGATTAAAGACATTTAAACGTAAACAAAAAGACGGCTGGCATTGGCTGATATTTAAGGTTGCTGGAAATGTATAGCTAGCTCCCATATTTTATATTTCCTTATTTATATATTTCTCCTTATTTATTTTCCTGTATAAATCTCTCTGACACAGGGACTGCACTTAATTTCGTTGTACTCGTTAAAATGACAATAAAGATATTCTGATTCTGATTCTGATTCTGATGTATAAGTTGTGTTGAGTCATCCCTAATGTTGCGTCAGCACCAGTGCTTTGGCGCCCTGGGTCCCTGGAGTACTGACCAGGGTTTCTTGTGTGCCCATTATGTCTCATTTCCTCATTTCCCTATTAATTTTAAGTACCTCTGCCCTAACTGACCTCATGTGTCCCACTTGTTTCCTTGTTATTTAAGTCTGTGTTCTTCACCTTGTAATTAATTTGCTAAATTTGATGTTACTGCCAATTTTTTTTTGCAGCTCCTAGTTCCCTGGTTTTGTCTGTTTGTACCCTTGCCGTTGTAGCCCTGTTCATGCCATTGTTTTCTTTTAGTCTTGGCTGCCCCATGCCTTGAGGGCAGAGCCCTGTGGTTGTGTTTACCCCTTCTGTTATTAAAAGCCCTGTTTTGCATTTGCACTTGCATTCACACTTCCCTTGTTTATTGGCCCTGCAGCCCATGTTCGGTGAGAACTGTGACAGAACCAAATACTCTAATCCCTTAAAGGAATAATCACATAGCCCACAACATGATCCAGTTATGCAATATTGCTGCTTAATTCTTTTTATTTTGCACATATTGCTGTATGGGAAAGTTGCTTGTGCTTTGTGATGATCTGGGAGTGCCACGCCCCCTGAGTACATGATCTTCAGCGCCAGAGCCTATGGTTCCACTTAATTGGGGCCTGCATTCCGCACAACCTGGGTGGAATGTGGGAGGAGCCACAGCTGGCACCCGTTGGCACTTAGCTCCTCCAGGGCATAAAAGAGCAGGAGCAAGCCAGGGAGAGGGAGACAGGACTTGTGGGTCCATTGCAGCATAAGCCACTGGGGCAGGATGGGCTGTGGAAGTGTTGAGGGAGACTGCCACAAGGAATGACTGTCTCCCAGGACTATGCAGTCTCGTGTGGTCATGTCCTGCTCCACTTGCCCTGTATGTGTTGCTGTGTCCTTCTGTTCCAGTCAATAAATGCCACTCCCTTTGGGAGTTGCAACTGCGACTTTGTGGTCCGTGTCCATCCCGACAGCTTCTTAAAGCTTTCCAGCAATGTTTGTTATTCCAGCTCGCCAGTCTTCCTGACACACATTGCCTGTTTGAATTTGTTGTATTCCATTCCATGATGCGTCGGAAAGTTCTTTATCAGGCTTATGGTGATGAGGCTTAAAAGGGCGGCACCACCCAGAAATACAGACATTGATTTCTGTTTTTGCCTTTTGTCCACTCTACTCCAGTTTTTTGAAACCTTCAAAACAGACTTTTTAAAGTGCTCTCCAGAGCTGTAAATTTTATGTAAAATTTTTAATATAAAAAACACTGGCTTAGTGTTGCAGTGTGGATGGGGGAAAATGGAGAGTTTTGAAACTGTAGACTCTAATTGCACTTTGCATGGCTGTGTGTTTAATTAAACACCTGTCTCAGCAATGAGAATGGCTTAATTACCCAAGTCCAAAAATATTTAACCCCCCCATTAACTGGTATCCCAATGCTTTTGTCCATATAGTGTGTCTGGAGGGGTGTGATTGGGAAGAATGGCCTCGCATATAACTCCAGTGGGGAGCTGTTTTTGAATTTCTCTGCAAGCCATGGACTGTCCATAATGAACACCATGTTTAAACACATGCTCTCAAGTGCGCATGATACCAGAGTACCCTAGGCCAAAAGTCAGTGATTGACTTAATAGTTGTGTCATCTAACCTTAACAACAATGAATATTTCTTGCAAAACATGTGGCAAACTAAAAACACTTAAAGAACTGAGGAGAAATGTTGTGACAAATTCATAGTTCATGTACCCAGCTCTATAGCATTACACAGTGCAGACTCTCTGACGATTCGAAAGTTGTCGATAGACACATTGCATCAGTGCTTGTTATAAAGCATCTACAGTCACATGTCACTTGTGTAAGAAATACATTCTAATGATCAAACATGATGAACGGCTCAGCAATGTTACTGTTCCAGGGCAACAGCTATGCTAAATGGCATCTCCTAATTGCTAAAAGTGAATGATTGTATGCATATATGTCCTACAGTTAATGATGGGACAAATGAGGCTTTGAAACTGTGTTGGGTGGGACTATCATGAACTGACCAATCAATGCTGGCTATCACCAACATGGCTGAAATACGGATAGAGGAGCTCATACAGATATTTTATACCATCCAAAGTGAATCTATACTTCTGACATTGATTATTATTAGAGAAGGCTTTCGGCATTAGCCTGTCTTTAAATGTCTTCAGTTCTTTGAAGGGATTTTATTAGAATGAACCACACCCACAGGATCCTGGACAAAAGGTGACATGATTCCTAGGCATCTGATTGGATAACGGGTGGGATTTATATGTTCAGTTCTATTCCCTTCCAAACAGAGTCTGCTCCAGACCACATTTGTCGAGTTTTGTCACAACATAGCCAGCTAAAAAGTTAACTGCCTTAGTGGTACTTAACATCCCTGTTTTAAACCCAAAGATAAATCATTCAACCTGCTTTGTGGGATGGGTAACGTAACAGATTAAACAATTAACACATTTCTGCTCAAGAAATACACATATACAGCCCATGATTGATAAACCTATTTTGGTTATGAGGCATCTTAGTTGTCATAAAAGAATTATTTGTTTTAACACTGCAATTAGTCAAGAATTACTTAAAATATAACACATTAGGTCTAAATCTTATAATTCTTAACAATTGGATAACACATTAAAACTTTGTGACAGCTGCAGAAACTCAATTTTATGGATGAATATATCATCAAAATACATCTTATATACAACAATTTAATTATACATATTTGATAAATCAGCAGCATAATTTGAATAGAAGTTCAATGCATAGAATGTCCACCAGTTCTTACATCACATCTGTCACCTCGTTCAGGGTTCCAGGTTGTACAGTTTCAGTCAGACAGGATTTTTCTTAAAGATCAAAAACACTCATGAGTAACATCAGGCTAGATTATTTCATGAATAAAGATGCAAAGCAACTAGAAATAAGTGAATATTTTGTTTAATACAACATTAATCAAATGTAGTCAATAACTATAATGTCACCCAGTCACTGATTACACTTTTATAACCAATGCATCCTCAGTCAAAATGGATGTTGATCATCCAGGTTTTTAACTAACTAGCTCATCATTCTACAACTGTGTTTTAGAAGCATCTGTGTTGGTTTGTGATGAAATGTGGCATGGAAGACTAACAGCAAGGCTAGGAGCTCTACTTATTCAAGAAGCCTATTGATATCAACACTTTATGGTTTGTATGCTAATTCTATACCGGTGGCGTCACATTGTCTAGCTTGGTCGATTCTGTTTCAGCTATAGAAAAATTACGTTTACTCATAATCTGACCCAGACCCCATTTTTCATTATTACCAAATTAATTATATGAATAATATCAGTTCAATGCATTAACTATCTAAGAAAAGCTGGAATTCATATGCAATAATTCAAGTACCACTGTTTGTTACCTCTTATGGTTATAACTGGTAGAGCACTAATTACTACTGGCAGAATTTACCAAATCATCACTATAGAATAATATAAACCTTTAAACTGATGCTTCTTGTATGGATATTTAATCAATAACATAGTCAGATCTTCTTTCCAAATTGCCTCCTTTCTTCTTACCAAGTTATTTGAGTCTCAATGTGATCTGAGTTTCATCTTTAGACCATGTGTGCATTAAAAATGAAACCACCTTTGTGAACTTTGTGAATTATGTAACATAAAAAGTGGAGGTTTACCAGCTTCTTCTGCTGCTGTTATCGGCTGTGCTGTTATTTTCCGTCTGTGCCCAGTTCCATGTCCTTCTCAGCCCCAGTTTTACTCATAGGCGACTGTGACAGGCCATCGGGCAGCAGGACCTCCACTGAGAAGTTAACCTTCTTGGACTGGATGACGCTGTAAGTGTTGTCAAATCTCAGCACATCTGTGATGAGATGGTGTGCAGTCTTGTTCCAAAACTCTCACAAAGTCATTCATTAATTCTAGTTTCCTTTAATATGGCTTTTATGATCCATGGATGAATGAATAGAATTTTCTTTGCAAGATG
This sequence comes from Gymnarchus niloticus, assembly GCA_009936485.2. Taxonomy (NCBI): domain Eukaryota; kingdom Metazoa; phylum Chordata; class Actinopteri; order Osteoglossiformes; family Gymnarchidae; genus Gymnarchus; species Gymnarchus niloticus. Next base: position 21,013,129 of record JAACJT020000095.1, read on the forward strand.
ATTTTTTAAATCATTTTCTGCTGAATAACAAATTTAACAGACATTAAAAAGGAGACTGTTCCTAACCATATTCATGTTTTAACACATACTGGCGGCCCCTTCACTCACAGACTCCAGGGTCAGCACAGGTTAAGGAGCCATCTTCAGGCACTAGGTGAGCATTGTAACGCTGACTTTGTAGCACTTCTGTCATTTCGCTTGCCCGTTGTTTCTCGCCCACCTTGGTTTTCAAAAAGACCCCAAAGCCAATGTCTCCACCATTGCTCATGAATTGCCATCTAGGCAGAAAAGAACCACGACAAAGGTGAGTTCATCCTATTGTCTGTCTATCCATTTTCCATCAGGGTTACAGAACAAACCCCAAATGTATTCCATGAAAAGCTTATGATTGCAGAAAATATATTCAGCCACACAAGAAGGGGTCTGCTCCATATGTAAAAAGTCCCCCAGAGGGGAATCATCCAGAAGGCCGCTTACCGCAGCACACTTCCTGGGAAGTAAATTTCATATTCCAGCTGATGGGAAGATCCACGCCTAATGGTGATGCTCTGGTCATACTGAACTTTGAAGGAGTCCTGTTTGTAATATGATTTTGGTACAAGTCCACCATACATAATCTAAAAACAAATTGTTATAATTATTAACACAATGAAAATTCTTTGGGGGCACAGTGGCTCAGTGGTTGCCTCACACCTCCAGGGTTGGGGGTATGAATTCCACCTTCATTATGTGTGCATAGAGCCTGCATGCTCTCCCTGTGCTTTGTTTCTTTCCTCCTACAGTCCAAAGACATGCAGTCTAGGCTGATTGGCATTTCTTAATTGCCCATAGTGTGTGTGTGTGTGTGTGTGTGTGTGTGTGTGTGTGTGTGTGTGTGTGTGTGTGTGTGTGTGCCATGTTTATATTATGTTGTGGGCACAAAAGTTCCCTAGGATGTCATAAAAACATTTTTACCATGTGGGGACAGTTGTCATATCATCAGAAAACTCAATTTTATAAAAATCAGTGAATGCAATCAGAAAACTAAGAGAGTCAAAAGTCTTCTATTATGTTGGGTTACTTACAGTTAAGTTTAGGGCTGGGTATGGGTTAGGGTTGTCCTAGTTATGATTAGGGTTAGGCCCATAGAAATGAATGGAAGGTCCCCACAAGGTTAGAAAAACAAATTGTTTGTGTGTGTGTGTGTGTGTGTGTGTGTGTGTGTGTGTGTGTGTGTGTGTGTGTGAGACCCTGAGATATGTTGGCCCCTCATCCAGGATGTCCCCCACTGTAACATCTGGAACTGATCTGCCACACCCAGCTTATCAGCAACCCAAACTCTCTTGAGTAGCATTTGTGGACCCGGCATGCATAAAAAGCCTGGCAACACTTTAGTTAGTTACGAGGTATTGAATTCTCTATTCATACTGAGCAGTGTGTATTAAATTTACCTTGTGTACAATCCTTGCATGTTCCTTTGTTCCGTATTTTCTACCTGTCATTTTGGATTTGTCTGCTTGATTAATCTGATTGGTCAGCATTGGATTTTTGACTCTTGGATTTAGATTTCCCGGTGGCTTTGGCAAATATTGGCCCTTCTGGTATTGATGCTGCCTGATTACGTCTCACAATTTAAGGTGTTGTTCTGCACTTGGACTCTCCCCCGCATGGTCATTACACACACCTTGTGGCTTAAGTTGCCTGGGATAGGCCCCGACCCCCCCACAACCCCGCATAGGAGATAAGCGGGTTGGAAAATGGATGTGACAATACTTCAAGGTGAGACCGAAGTTTAGTTATTTTCTTGTTTGTGATTTCACTTTATTGCAACAATGTGTTTCATAATCTTTTACAAATCAAGACCCTAAAGGATGACAGGAAGCATTTGATTTTGCAATAAAGTAAAATCACATCATCATCATCATCATCATCAGATTGAAGTTAAGTTTAGGTTTTTTAAGAGCAGGTTTGACAACAGCTACTTTTAACGATTTTGGTACATATACAAGCCTTAGTGGGGAGTTTATCATGTTTATTAAGTTTCTACTAATAGATGGAGCAATCTCTTTAATGAGCCTTGCGGGAATAGAATCCAACAGGGAGCTAGCTGCTTTAGAGGAGGATATCAGGTTCAGAAGTTCAGATTCTCTTCCAGCATTACTGTTTTTATTTCTATTACCTGCTCTTAAAAAACCTAAACTTAATCCTAATGATTTAGCAAATTAAAGGCCTATCTCCAATCTTTCCTTTTTTTCTAAAATCTTTGAGAAGATAGTAGCAAAACAAATATACTCCTTCCTGCAAAGAAATGACACATATGAAGTAGTTCAATCTGGGTTTAGGCATCATTACAGTACTAAAACTGCATTAATGAAAGTAACAAAAGACCTACTCATGGCCTCTGATCATGGTTGTCTTTCCTTGCTATTGCTCTTAGATCTTATTGCAGTATGATATTTTTGACCATGACATTCTGTTACACTAACTAGAATCCTTAGTTGGTATTAGATGGCAGGCCTTGTCCTGGCTACAGTCCCATTGTACTGATCGCGACCAGTTTGTTCATGTCAATAACGAATCCTCTGATTGTACTAGAGGTAGCTATGGTTTTCCACATGAATCTGTGTTGGGCCCGTTGCTATTCACCCTGCATATGCTGCCACTTGGTGACATAATTAGAAAATATGGTATTGATTTCCACTACTACGCTGATTATATAGAACTATACGTATCAGATAAATCTGGTGAATTGTCTCAGTTGTCAAAGATTGAAGACCGTCTATTAGATATTAGGAGATGGATGGCTAGCGATTTTTTACTCCTAAACATTCAGAAAATGTTGTCCTTCAGCGATGCTGAAAAGCTACTTCATGCCTTAATCAGTTCCAGATTGGATTATTGTAATGTTCTGTTCTCTGGATGTAACTCTGGGTTGGTACACAGACTTCAGCTGGTGCAAAATGCTGCAGCAAGAGTGCTAACTGGAACTCATATTAGTCCTGTAATGTCATCTTTACATTAACTTCCCATTAAGTCTTGTGCTGAATTTAAAATACTATTACTAACCTGTGAGGCCTTACATGACTTGGGTCTGGAATAACTGTCTGATCTTTTGGCTCTATACCACTCCCTGTTTGATTTGCTCTCAGGGGGCACGTTATTTATTAGTTCCAAGAGTGAAAAAAGCTATGTATGTTGGGCTGCAGAGCATTCTCCTACAGAGCTCCTCAGCTGTGGAATGGTCTTCCAGCAGCAGCACAAGACTCGGGCTCACTCCCTGTCTTTAAGTCTGGGCTTAAAACACACCTGTTTAGTCTAGCTTACAGAGACTTTAAATAGTTACGCACTCCCCAGTTAGGCTATAGTTTGAGGTGTAGAGCTGGGTGGGGATCAGTGCCGTTGATTTTGGATGAACTGTTCTGTCAATGCTGTCACTCCTGCTTTGCATGTACTGTGTGTTGTTGGAATGCTGGCATTAAAGGATTCCTCATGCCTGTGTCCCCACTGGCTTCGCCCTCATAGTTATGATGCAATATATGGTTATGCCGGAGCTCCTGCTGATTTATTGCAATTATTTTCCCAAATTGCTGCTCAGTTCCTCATGCACCTTTATCCCCCCACTCCCCTTCTGGGGTGGTTCTTTTGGAGGTCTGGACTCAAGAGGTCCCACTACTTGTCTGCTGGCCTACTGTGCCATCTCTCCCTGTTACCTGCCCACCCTGAATGGTTTGCCATCATCTGAGTCACCAAACCTGCTCTTCAACCAGATCACCAGACTGCCTTCTCCAATACACTGTTGTCCTCCTGACACTGTTCTACGATATTGTTGTTTCATATTTGTTTCATCTTTCTATTAATGAATTAGTCCTGCCGGTCAGAGGAGGATGGGCTTCCCCCTTGAGCCTGGTTCCTCCTTAGTTTTCTTCTTCCTGTGGGAGCTGTTGCCTTTGGCTTACTCTCTGGGGACAGTGGGCCCGGGACTATGTAAAGCACTTTGTGACAGTGCTTCATGTTAAAAGCACTATATAAATAAAATTGAATTGAAAATTGAATTGAATTGAAACGAGGGTACCGTGCAACACAGGGACAGCTGAGCTGCATTATGATGGGTTTCAGACCCCTGATCCTGGAGGTGTGAAGCCATTTTGGCAACCCTAATTTACATTTTAAAGCAACATTCAGTGAAGAATCTGAAGAAGGGCGAAATTGACTACTGATATGTTTGCAGCACAAACAATGGAAATTAACAAACAAAACAGCAATGCATAAGAGGAATTTGCAAATTCTCTACCAGCCACAAATACAACCCCAAATCAGAAAAAGTTGGGACAGTATGAAAAATGCAAATAAAAAAAAAAGGCAGTGATTCATAAATTTATCTTTCATTTCATTGCAGACAGTATGAACCCAAGATATTTCATCTTTTGTCTGGTCATATTTATTTCATTTATTAATATATATCCATTCCTGCATTTCAGGCCTGCATCAGATTCCAAAAAAAGTTGGGTTGGGGGCAATTTAGGGCTAGTAATGAGGTAAAAAAAAATTAATAATGATGTGATGTCAAACAGGTGATGTCAACAGGTGATTGTAATTATGATTTGGTACAAATGAGTCTCCACGAAAGGCTGAGTCTTTGAGGAGCAAAGATGGGCAAAGGATCTCCAGGGTGTCAACAAATGCGTGAGAAAATTATTGAAATGTTTAAAAAGAATATTCCTTAAAAAAGATTGGAAGGGATTTGCATATTTCTCCCTCTACAGTGTATAATATAATGAAATGATTCAAGGAATCTGGAGGAATTTCAGTGCGTAAAGGGTAAGGGTGCAAGCCTAAGCCGAACACCCTTGATCTCTGAACCCTCAGACGGCACTGCATCAAGAACCGTCATTCATCAGTTGCTGATATAATCACATGGGCAAGGGATTACTTTGGCAAACCTTTGTCAAGCACTACAATACAGAGTTACATTCACAAATGCCACTTAAAACTTTACTGTGCAAAAAAGAAGCCTTATGTTAACCGTGTCCAGAAGTGGCGTTGACTTCTCTGGGCTTGGAGGCACCTGGGATGGACCATCACATGATGGAAATGTGTAATGTGATCAGATGAATCAGTATTCCAGATCTTTTTTGAAGAAATGGATGCCATCTGCTCTGGACCAAAGACAAAAAGGACCATCCAGACTGTTATCACTAACAAGTCCAAAAGCCAGGGTCGGTCATGGTATGGAGCTGTGTCAGTTCCCTATGCAAAGGTAATTTATACTTCTGTGATGGCAGCCTTAATGCATAAAAGTACATTGAGACTTTAGAGCAACATATGCTGCCTTCAAGATGACATCTTTTCCAGGGACATCCATGCATTTTTCAACAAGACAATGCAAAACAACATTCTGCACACATTACAAAGGCATGGCTGCAGAAGAAGAGGGTACGGGTACTGGGCTGGCCTGCCTGCAGTCCTGACCTGTCCCCAATAGAGAATGTGTGGAGAATTTTGAAATGAAAAATGTGACAACAATGACCCTGTACTGTTGCCCAGTTTAAGACGTGTTTGCAGGAAGAATGGGACAAAATAACACCTGAAACACTTCATCGCAGTGATATCCTCAGTGCCAAAACGTCTTTTAAGTGTTGTGAGAAGGAATGGCAACATTACAAAGTGGTAAATGCTTTACTGTCCCAACTTTTTTAGAATGTGTTGCTGGCCTGAAATTCAGGAATGAATGTATATTAACAAATGAAATGAAGCTGACCAGACAAAACATAAAATATCTTGGGTTCATACTGTCTGCAATGAAGAATCACTGTTTTTTTTTTTATTTGCATTTTCCATACCGTCCCGACTGATTTGGGGGTTGTATTACAAACACTGACAAGAGTATGTAGAAGATTTTAAAAACAAACCTAAGGAGACAACGTGGTTCTTGCTTGCTTTATGTAATTAACCATTTTCTCAAGTCCCTTAAAATATTTCATAGATTTGGACTGTCAAAATCTAGATTGGCTTTTGGTTGAACACATTACATATCCTGTACCTAGCTGCATCATATACACTGGCTAATGCTGTTATTCCAGAGCAATATGTTTAGGTAAGTCAAGAATGTCTATTGATGTCTGTTAAGGTGTTGACTGGTGATTTGTGGTTAATAACCAACACCCTTTAGGTAATAAATTTTCTACCATGAGTAAGTGCCTCTTTAGTAGACTTGTTCTGTTACTGCCAGGTATAATCTCATTCTTTGTTTGTATAGAAGAATGATATAAACACGTTCATCTCAACATACTATTACCATCAATGGAATGCTCACCTTGGTCCTGCACCTAGGGTCCCCATCAGGGTCAGTAAGGGTGCCTCCATATACCACTGGCAGCTGGTCAGGGTCAATATATTTCCGCAAAACCTCTGGCCAATCATCTGCAGGGAGATGAATGGGGCGACGAGCATAAAAACAAAACCCTCACCCCACCCTGTCACCATTAACGGCTAGCAAAACATCAGCTGTGTTTACCTGGATTTGAGGCCTTGAGTTTCACACTTACCCCCCAAAACATTGATCTTTTGGCGCGTGTCCTCACACAAGAAATGCTTCACAAGGTTGTAGGCCACAGGGAATAGCTTGGGAGCTGTATGAAAACAACTGATAAAACTATACTGTTTTTACATATACTATATGCATAAATATTTACATACGTACACACATATTATCTTGATCATTCCATCAATTATGATGACGTTATGTAATTAATGGAGATTAATTGCAATTTTTTATTTGCTCAAATTTGACCCCTAAATGAATGTCATTCTATTTAAAAGCAGTGTATTGTGTTATAGGCAGAAGAGTGGACAAAACCAGCTTCATCAGAATGTGTCTTTTTCTAATAATTTTTTTTAGGTAAATGTTTGGTTTCAACAAACACAGAACAAGTGTCTTTTTTTGGGAGTTTTTCACATAGATTTACGCAAACACATAGTAAAACTAATTTGCTCCCATAAGGTGCTAAAGCCACTTATATTGCCAGTGTCAATGGAATGTTTTGCTTTCATCTCCAGTACTAACCTTAAATATCTTAGTGAACCCAGACCTGTCCTTTGATGCTCACATTAGGACTATTAGAACAGCTTTCCTCCATCTGAGGAATATAGCCAAGATTCGGAAGACGCCGTGCTGAAAAACTAACCCATGCCTTTATCAGTTCCAGATAGGATTATTGTAATGCTCTGCTCTCTGGATATAACTCTGGGTTGTTACATAGATTTTATCTGGTGCAAAATGCTGCAGTCAGAGTTCTAACTGGAATTTGGAAGTTTGATTATATTAGTCCTGTATTGTCATCTTTATATTGGCTTCTTGTTAAGTCCCGTGCTGTCTTTAAATACTATTACTAACTAATAAGGCCTCTCATGCCTTGGCTCCTGAATATCTGTCTGATCTTTTGGTTCCATACTAACACCCCCACCCCTTTTGGTTCCCTCTTAGAGGGCAGGTTATTTATTAGTTCCAGGAGTGAAAAAAGAGTGGAGTGGTCTTTTATCAGCAGTGCAAGACTCTGTCTCACTCTCTATCTTTCAGTGTAGACTTAAAACACACCTGTTTAGTCCAGTTTACAGTGACTTTAGGTAGGACTTTAGGTACCAAGTGCTGGCCAGATGAGGATGGGCTTCCCCCTTGATTCTGGTTCCTCCCAAGGTTTTTTCCTCCTGAGGGAATTTTTCCTTGCCTTTGGCTTACTCTCTGGGAACCTTGGGCCTTGCTTTTTGTTAAAGGAATGATATAAATAAAATTGCATTGAATTGAATTATAACTTAAATTTTTTTCCAATAACTGATCCTGTGTTTTTGGTCATTATCAGATTGGCACTGATGGCACATGCCTAGTTTCAAATTATATTTGAGAGTGGATTTGCTTCAGTGGTGAGCAAATTCATCACGGCAGTAATAGCATATAGCTTTTATCGAGAGAACCATTTGGGAAGGATTTCTAATAGAACTTCAAAAGACTAGTTACAACTTTCTCAACTTTCAGTCTTGCTCCAAAAGCTCCATACAAACAAGGGTTTCATTTAACTAAGAACTACAGATGGTAAAAAAGCACAAACATGAAAAATTATAACAAAGAATATGATGTTTAAATTGTGCTTATGTTGGTGTAAAAGTATGACTGTCTGTCAAAGTGTGTCAATTTATATATTTCAAAACATTGCATTGCATCACTCCAGAATTTGCAGTTATCATCCAATACACACATACATTGTTGAATTCAATTGCAATACACCTTGTTTGGCTAACAAAAATGATATAATGAATTGAGTTAACTAATTCAGTGAGCTAGTGGTAAAATTTAACAAAATCATGGAATGGCTGGGATGTTTTCGAGATGAGGTTTGGAAACCAAAGTTAGGTTGTGTAAAGGTACTTTTACTTCTTGTTGTATTATTATTTATTGCATATATTCTGATGTTAAATTGTGATTTTTTTTTTTTCCGAGCAAATATACAGCTACTGCTCAGATACATTTTTATTTCCTGCCTAAGGCTTTTGCACAAGATTTTCTAAAATAAAACAGTCATAGTGAACAGCTTGTTGCAGGTAGAACACACTTGCATACAATTTGGAGACACCAATACACCTAAAATGATTGCCTTTATATTGTGTAAAGAATCCCATCAAGTTTCTGAATACATTGCTGGTCTGTAAGTAAAGAAACAGGATCCTTTAATACATTCATGAATTCTGATTACCTTTTATGAGAAACAATCTCTTGAGTCCTTCAGGGTAGTTCTCCTCAAACATGGTGAGCACCTAGCACAGCACATCAGAAACAATACAGTTCCTCATGAATGGATCTGAAATGCCTATGTGGCTGTGAGCTGGATGCAAGGACTAATTCTTTATGTGCATCTTTCTCCTACGTCGCTCAAGGTTTCACTTTCACTTTACCAACGTGAATATAAACATTCACGTTGGTAACTCGCATACAGCGCAGTCAGACAATTCTTCTAGTACACTTACTACATGCAAATATTTTAAATATAAAGGAACCCATTTACTCCAATGCAGTTTTTATTAAATAGAGGATCACCAATATATACATGCACTGAGGGTAGTCATATTGCGACTTCTGGGTCAGATTTTTCTTTATTGATTCAAGGCTAGAAAGACCGTGTTTTGACAAAGCTTAAGTACCTCTCCATAGGCCTCAATGGCAGGTTTCCACAGGTGTCTGAGGCCTAGACCCTCACAGTCATAAATCAAGGTGATGGACTCCACATTCTTCCCAAGCTGAAAGGTTTTTAGATGTAAATTTAATTATGGTCAGGTTAGGGTAATTTTCATTATTAGGACAGGATTGTTGGTTTGAGTCACATGTGCACTTTAGGTTGCAGCAAGTTATCTTAAGATGCTGATCCGAAATGATGCCCCTCAAATTACAACATACCTTCCTGGACTGCTTCTCACACTCCTTCCTGAGCATCTCTGTGTTTTGTATTTTATATCTCAGAAAATCCTGCTTACTGGCGGAGAGGAGGAGGCCTTTAGGGTCCAATGGGCCAATCACATCATACCAGATGGGGCTTCCCTCTTTGTCATAGCCACACATCCCCCCTGCCAGATACTTTTCAATCACCTGGAATTATGGAACATTGCCTGTTTAGAAGTCTTGATGCTAACACTATCTAATAATGTGATTGTTTCCTAGATATCATATTGATATAGATTCAGTTTGTAGCAGTGTAAATAAACTTAAGAATGTACCTCTGGGGCCTGCCAATCGGTGGTTATGGTGTCCACCATCATGCGTTTCCGGAACTCCACATGCTAAATAACATGGTTTAAATAATGGCAACAGTTTATCACAGCAGTTTATTGATTAAAAGCAGTATTAAAATGCACAGTTTCCTATTTTAGGTTACCTCCTTTCCATAAAAAAACATCACATTAGATACAAATGTGAATGATTTTCCATTGTATGATAACCACCACCATGGTGGTCTAGGTATAAATAAGATAAAAGGCTTCGTCAACTAAAAGTAAACATGAACCTCAGGCAAACCCACAAACTACACAGCCATCAAAGCTGTCCAAAATCAGCTGTTTCACAGGAAATCATACATAGTTTACTAATATTACCCATCTTACAGCTGCAAAGATTTCTCTGAACTATACAGAATTTTTTCAAACCCTCTATTGTCAGGGTTTATATCCTCTGCAGTCACTGCTGGTAAATGGGAATTTCCCGGTAATAAAATTGTTTAGTTTAGTCTTAGCCTTAATAAAAACGACTGTCATTTTGAAAGCTTGACACTTCATTTCTGTATCCTTTATTAATTATGCAAACTTGAAAAATCAAATATCTAGACAATGGTAATGGTACAAACAAGTAACATAATTGAATTATAATTAAAATTAGACCTATTTATTCAGGAAACAAAGATGCACTATTTTCAACAGACCATTCAAATGGTTATAATTGGACATTTAATCTGAGGTTTTTAAAAAAATGTGATTTTTTTTTTTACCTTTCGGAGCATCATTTCTGCTTTTGAGACACTGAAGGTTCTGGCTGAAAAGGGATTAAGCCGGAGAATGCCATTTACTGAAGTATTGGACCCAAAAATAGCAAAGAATTCAGTAGAAATGCTTCCAGTGGTAGTACATAAACAGAATCAAGTTCTACAACAGTTAAACTACTGTAAGCATGTAATGAATGGCTGGTAAATGAATAGAAATGAATGTGTATTGTGATCAGTGGTTTGACTTGAGGTTTCTGGGCCCCATTTATAGTTTTTGACCAAAATATATACTATAGAATCTTTACCATGCATCACTGGGAACATAAACAGCCGCAAGCTAACTGCAAGGAATGTTAAATGTTGAGCTTTTGTTGTGGAAGGATGATTACATCACTCACATAAAAATAAGCATATGAATTCAGATTTCCAGGAAATTTGAAACATAGTTTAAAACAACCAAAAGGGGATCACGAGTAGATCATCATGATCTATAGATCCATAACCTTGATCTAATGCACAAATCTCAAACTCAGTCTGGCATCCACAGACCCAACTTCACAGTGTCAATGAGGGCAGGCAGTGAAACTGTGTCAATATATAAAGAACAAACTACAAAAACAAGTCTGGTGAAACCGCTTTATTTAACTTGGACAATTTTGGTTATATAATAGTATGTTGTTTGCAGTCATTTTTAAAAACATTGGATCTGGAGTAATCTAGAACACTGAAAATTTAATGCCAAATATGGAAGTACCGGTGGTCCTTTACAGCAGGTACTGTAATATTAAGGAAATGCACTGAAATGCATAAAATTTGGTAGCTTATATCCCAGGAGGGGGTCATGCAACAGCACCCTTTCCTTATTAAAAATAACCAGCTGAACAACTGGGTAGAGGGTATAAATTGCTTTATGCATTGCCTCTCACCAAGCCCTTAGTATTGCTGACAAAATAGGACAGACAAGGCAACTTGCCTTTTAAGGGGGACCTACAACCTTTTAAAGTGATTTGCTCACAAATAGTTAGTCATGTTAAGAACTGATTGTTTAAGCTATGATACAGAAGAAAGTTCACCACACTGCATTATGGTAGCCTCCTTGCAGGTATACTACAAAGCAAAAACACAAACATCTGGGGTCTACAACTGCAATCGTTTTACACAATACACTATTAATGAATAACATAAGAACTACCACAATAATCACTTAGCATACAATGGGCAATACTTTTCTAAAAAAGCCATAACTAGATATGTGTAAACCTTATTCTTGACTACCACAGAAACATCCCAGGGTGGCAAAAAGGGTTCACTGCTGGTTAACTGCTCTTCTTATATATGTTCATATTTGACATTCTTATCACAAAGACAGGTCACTGACTTCAGAATAAGTCACATATGGCATGGTGCAAAGTCCACCCTGTAACAAGAGGTTCCAGCTTGACCGATCTGCTTACAAGTGATATGCCCTGCTAAATATTCTATGGACGGATTTCTGTTTTTGTAGCATTGTTTCCTTTCATAAATAAAGGCTTTCTGAACAGCACGGTTTGTTGATGAAGGGAACCTTTAATCTCTGATTGTTCTGATTGTTGACAGTCTTGTACATCACAAATGGGAATTTCTACCAAATTTCATAATTTGACTAGATCTGACTATACTAATTTCAGTGCAGTGAAACTTCCTTATAATGATCAGAAAGTCTAACAAAAGCAATTCCCAATTTAAGAAAATAGACTTCTTCAGCTTATCCAGAAGGCATCTCTTTAACTAGTCATTTGATATACAAACTCCTTTACTCATGGGTTTTGAGTCACTCCCAGTTGCAACTAATATCTAAAACACTGGCACTGGCTCATTAAGAATGCCTCAGGATCACTACACCTTGATGTAGACTCTTTCTCCAATAAAGACTGCAAAACTGCAATAAACTCAACAGATTCCTTAGATGTTCATGTCAAAGCCTATCTTGAGGATTTCATATAAGCTGTCTAAAATTATGATTCTATATACAGTACATTTCATCAAACATCAATTTTCCAAACTGCTTATCCTATGCAGGGTCACCTGGAGATTGTCCCAGGCAACTTAAGACACAAGGTGGGAGATGCCCTGGATGTAATCACACAGTATGGGCAATTTAGATATGACAATCAGCCTACATCACAAGTCTTTGGCCTAGAAGAGGAAACCTGTGAAGTATGGGGAGAATATGCAAGCTCTCTCTCTCTCACACACACACACACACACAGATTCAAACTCCCAATCTTGAGGGTGTAAGGCAACAGTGCTGACCACTGAACCACTATGGTCCTCCCCCCACATATCCTCCAACACTGCACTGCTATATTGTATAAAATCACTGAAATAACTTCACCTTTCGAATCTACCTTCTTATTTTGTATGGAAAGATGATGCAATGAACTAATCATTAAAAAAGATTACAGGTTGGAGCAAAAATATATTGTATATCACTTGTCAGGAAATTTACCAGTGCTGGCAGCTCTTACTGCTGGTCTCTATTTGTAAGAAGTTCTTGAAATAAAGAAACAGAGAGTGCCGTTTAGGTTTGAATTGCAAAACCAGTGTGACTAAAACTTTGAAGAACAAAGCATCAAGAGAAACACACAAACAAGTGGAAAGTATAACAGCAGAAAAGGCTCAAATAATAAAGGATTCAAACTTTCTGCTTTAAGAAACAAAAACAATAACTCAACCAGCCAAAGTGCTTCTCTCCAGGGTGATTTTAAGATATGTTTAAAAAAACCTGGAAGGACATTGCACTGGAAGAAATGCAACTGATCAAAAAGATAAAGAAAATGGAAACAAGCAAGGTTCTGACATTACAGGAAAAAAATGAACCTACTATAAAAAATGCTAGCCAAAAAGACCAAATAATTAATTCATGAACTGTTAGAAGTATTAACACCAGAAAGTCACTGTTGGCATGGTGGCTCGATGGGTGGTACTGTTGCCTTGTACCTCCAGCATTGGAGGTTCAAGCCCCTTCTCTAGCCCTGTGTAGTGTTTGCATGTTCTCCCTGTGATTTACAGGTTTCCTCTACTTTCTTCCCACAGTCCAAAGGCAGGCATTGTCAGTTGATTGGTGTGGCTAAACTATCCATTGTGTGATTGGGTGTGTGACTATGCCCTGCAATGAGCTGGCACTCCATCGTGGGTGTCCCCCTCCCTGTGCCCTGAGGCTGACTGGGATAGGCTACAGGCCCCTTTGTGATGCTAAATAAGATTAAGTCGTTTGGAAAACGAATGGAGGGTACCTTCAGACATGAAATATGAAAGAGCTAAATGTCAATTAAAAGCAGGAAAAGGCTGGCATAAGAACTGAATCTTTCCAGAAACAATAATTTTAAAAAAATGTCAAATTCATATCCTTCCAAATCAACTGTTCATATTGCATCACCTCTCAGCCAACGGAGGAGGAAATGGTCATGCTGAGCTGGAAGCTGTGGCAAAATATCCTGGATTCGCTCTCGTAACTAGAAGTAAAAAAGACATCAAATGTCTTGAGAAGAAAATAAAAAGCAGTGGAAATGTTCATGACAGCAGAAAATGAGAGTGGATCTGTGACAAATACTATGCAGGATTGACATACTTATACGTACACTTTAAAAACTTGCCATTTGGCTAATGCAAAAAAATATACTTTGGCAATACCGTCTTCATTTTTAATCAGGACATAGTTTCTCTTCATATATCAAAGGTATCTACCTGTAACCGGGGCAGAGGCACTAAGAGAGCTGAAGCACCCCAACAATGTGCCTACACAGTCAAGAGCACCACTATGTTCTTACATGTGGGTACAACCAAATTTATTTCAATAATCAAGCAACCCCCATCAACAACAACAATAATAGATAAATTCACACAATTACCCACTGCCCAAAATACATGCATAGAAACTAACATGAACCACTAGGATTTTCTGTCTTTTCAACTTATGCAGACAGATATTTGGAAATATTTGCTTTAGTGGGATTTTGAACTTTGACCCAGTAATCCATGGGTACTACGATCAAATATGGTCTGTTTAAAACATAGAGTTTTATGGTACAGGCTTGCTTATATTGTCCTTTTTAGAATTTACAGCTTGATAAAGATTTTTAGAAATATTATGTCATAATCACAATAACATATAGTTACCTTTAATCAAAAATGTACTTTTATTCTAATCACCTTTGAATTTGTTTTAAAGTGAATTACTTCAGAATGCATTTCTGAGAAAAATACATACACATTTCTCGTGACTATACACTAGGGGTGCATCAAAAAATCAAAGATTTTGATAAATTCTATAATATATTTTGAAATGAAATGCATTCAGAAATAATCAGAGGTGTAGCATTTTTCCTACAAGTGGGGAACATTTATACACAGTGTGATATATGCAAAAATGAAGTGGCATGACACAACAGCACACTGTGCATGAAAGAGTAGGCCTATTTGAAAGGCAAACATTCCTGTGCGACAGAAATTTCTGTAACGTACCTTACATTGACTTGTTAGTTTGAAACAAATGCAGGTTCTATTTAACATAATAAGAGTAACTACACTAGGTTATTTTTAAAGTATTGTTGCAATATTTTTATTAAACCTGAGCCAATTTTGATCATTTTGGCAGAAATACACCTTAAGAAAATTGTAGCAAAACGTGAATGTGATTCCCCACCATGCCTGTTTTCTGTATTCCTGCTGTACCTTTAAATACAAGCAACAAATCTGACTAATGCTCTCAATGATATGCATTAAAATCAGACAGCAGAGTCAGGTAAAAGTCAAGTCAAGTAAGAAAAAAATCATACAGTTAGAACAAGTGTTCAAAAGGTCGTCCGTTAGCTTTCTCACAGGCCCTCAACCTGAAAATCGGATCAGGATCAAATTGCAAAAATATTATTGAAAAAATTAAAAAGGTTCAGTTTTTTTTGAAAGTGTAATGTTTAGTATTATGACTTTGTCTTTAAAAAGCAGCCTTTCTTTAGACAACAGACTTTGTCAAAAGACAAACAGTTTTATAGTTTTCTTCTTTACAGATAAGACAATTGAGTTTTTTAAACTGTAAACAAATTACAATATTACAGAATAATTGAAAATCAACAAACAAAACTCAAATATCAAAAATATCCTGTAGTTGCAGCCTGACTTTACAGTAATTTAATGTGACACTTTTCTGCTGTTTTATAAACAATTATAAAACAATATATTATGATATAGCAATTATATAGTAATTTGTGGGTGGAGTCGGTATATGAATCGTTATAAATTAGTCATCCATATGTCGACCTTCAAATACACAAGACGCTATGACACACATTTTGCATGACATGAAGTTCGCCTTTTAATCCCTTAATACTTCGTGCAAAGTTCCCACCTTTCGGATAAATAAAGAAATATGTTAGAATGACAAAGCAGAATAGTGAAGTAACCTAAGGAACCAAGGCTCACCTGCTCTAGTGCTTCAGCCTGCCTCAAGCTTAGATCACCCACACGTCCGCTCATTGTGCTCTCCGACCTGGACCACTTATTAGACCCAGTGTACACCAGCACTAAAGCAAAGTGACCCTCGTGCTGCTGAGTCACATGCTGAGGGCTGTTATACCTCCTTAACAACCAAAGCCAGTGGCCAAAGCAACGCCCCCTAATACTGCCAATTAGGTTGTGAGAGCATTGGTTCTACCGCGTTCAGACAAATATGTCGCACTCGAAGTACAATGACAGTACATCCTCTCAAACCAGAGCTGAACTATGCTTACATTGGTAGATATTAAAAAGTCTTCAATAAAATTGTCGATAAATTAAGGTAGCATGATTTTTTTTTATTAATGAAAATGTATGTGATACCGTCCATGCTCAAGCCCTTGAAATAGGCTGTTTTCTGCAGTCATAAAAAAACACAAGTTTCCTTAGTAAATGTAGATTGCAAGCTTTCTAGTTAGCCAGGCAGACGTTGTCATTCTAAGGGGTACATTTATTTTTCAAATTAAAACATAACTGTAATTGGTAGCGAGCACTTTCAAGCACGCAAAGTGTTGATTAGGGCATTGAAGCAAGCACTGCTGGAATGAATGGCCAGCTTGAAGCATCTAGTGCTGGCATAGGCAGTTGGGGGGCATAGGCACTTGGGGGCATATCCTGTGGCCACGCCAATTAGTACACATAAGATTTTTGGGAAAACTGTTGACTGGCTTAGACCACAAGACACGTTTTCACCTGATTTTTGGAGACTGGGCTTTTTACAGAATTTAGCTGGACTTGGGTGTTTTTTTGTGTAAAGGCTTCTGTCTTGCTACACTGCCCCTAGCCCAGACAAATGAAGAAAATGGAAGATTGTTATCACATGTAGGGAGCAACCAGTACTTGTTCATGATTGTCCTCACTGTGCTCCATAGTATATCTAATGCCCCTGATGGAATGGATGTTCTTTTGTACCCCTCTCCTAACCGATACCTTTGAACAATGAGATCCTGTTCATGCTTTCAGAGCATTTTGCAGACCATGGATTATGCAGTAGGGTGCAACCAAGAAGATGTCATGAAAATCCTACAGCAACAGCTGAACATTCACAGAGTCACTTTAATTGAGGGCAAGTGTATACTAAGTACTATTTACAATGAGATTGAATGTAATTGGTTAATTCTAAAGACAGCCACATCCTCATTTATAAAAAGGTGTGCACACTTGTGCAACCAGGTTATTTTAAGTTTTCAGTTATTTTTCCCCTCAATGATTTCTGGGTTTTTGCAGCTTATTTGTACTTGCAGTTTCACATGAAAGGTGTAAAAAATTCTGACATAATTTATTTTGATTTCACTTTTTACATCACAAAAACCTGCCATTTTAACAGGGGCGTGTAGACTTTTTAAAGACACTTTAGACAATAAGTAACTTGTCATGCGTCCCGCAGACTGCCACCAGAGGGCGCCCTGAATCCTTGGGTTGCACCTGTGTTGCCTGTCGCTGATTGCCAGACCTACAGTATATCTACAGTATAGTGCTGGCATTTGCTCGTTGTACCCTGCTGTGCTCCTTTGCTTGTCTTATTCCTTCCAAGCCTGCGCATAGTCACAGGCTGTTTCATCGTGGTCAACCCTCTTTGCTGATCCTGACCCTGGATCTTCCCCCTGCCTTCTTTTGTGCCTCACAGTGCTAAATAAACTCTGCTTCTCACATCCCTCTGTCGTATTGTCTCCTCCTTCCCTGTGAGCACATCTCTATTGAAACTGTGATGTAACTTTAGTATAATTTTCTGTTAAATGAATGTGTTAATGCAATGGTTGGTATTCATTCCAAAATAATTTGTGCTTGAATGTTCTGCAGTTTTGTTACTTATTACACCAGGCAGCTACACTACTTCAGTTTTTGTACATTGTTTTGGTCTTTGGCTTGAAGAATTGGACAGCTAGTCTAAGCTGTGCGGGTAATGGGAGAATATTTCATTGAAATAAATTAGATGGTAGTTATGTATCTAGGCAGAACTATCATTGTTTTTGCAGGGTGTATACCTTTATATATGTTGGACAGCCTGGCGTTCAGATCAGAAATGCCTGCTGGGAGCTTTATTACCAGGGACATGGGATCCAGACCGATGGACAGATGCCAAGTGACAAAACCATCAGCAAAGGAGTCCTTTAATACCTTCTTTAATGAAACTAGCACAGGGAAGCATGACCCTAGGGTGGTGTTTATGGAACTTGAGCCAAGTGTAGGCGGTGGCTTGAGTGCCTTTTTATACTGCTGAGATAATTTTCAAATTTTTTCAAATTCTATTTTATTTATATAGCTCCTTGAACAAAGAGCATTGTCACAAAGTGCTTTTACATTGTCTCGGGCCCAAGGTCCCCAGAGAGTAAGCCAAAGGTGACAATCGCAAGGAAAAACTCCCTCAAGAGGAAGAAACCTTGGGAGGAACTAGGCTCTGGCTGGCACCAGGCAGGACAAGTTCATTAACACAATATGAAACAACAATGAGGTAGAACAGTCAGATGGACAGCGGTGCATTGGAGAAGGCAGTCTGGTGATCTGGTTGAAGAGCAAGTTAGGTGACTCAGATAATGGCAAACCTGTCAGGGTAGACGGGTGACAGGGAGAGATGGCACAGTAGGCCAGCAGACAAGTAGTGGGACCTCTTGAGTCTGGACCTCCAAAAGAACCACCCCAGAAGGGGAGTGCGGGGGGGAGATAAAGGTGCATGAGGAATTGAGCAGCAATTTGGCAGAGTAATTACAATAAATCAGCAGGAGCTCCAGCATAACTATATATCGCAGCATAAATATGAGGGAGGAGACAGTGGGTGTGAGGAATCCTTGAATGCCAGCACTCTAGCAACATGCAACGCAGGAGTGATAGCACTGACAGATCAGTTCATCCGAAGTCAGTGGCACTGTTCCCCACCCAGCTCTATAGCCTACCTGGGGCACAAGTAACTACCTAAAGTCCCTGTAAGCTAGATTAAACAGGTATGTAATAAGCCTAGACTTAAAGATAGAGAGTGAGTCAGAGTCCCGCACTGCTGCTGGAAGACCATTCCATAGCTACAGAGCTCTGTAGGAGAATGCTCTGCAGCTCAACATAGCTTTTTCACTTTTGGAACTAATAAATAACCTGCCCCCCGAGAGCAAAGAAAATGAGGGGAGTAGTATGGAACTAAAAGATCAGGCAGATAATCTGGACCCAAGCCATGCAAGGAATTATAGCTTAGTAATAGTATTTTAAAGTCAGAGCGAGACTTAATAGGAAGCTAATGTAAAGATGACAGTATGAACAAATTTCCTGGTTCCAGTTAGAACTTTGGCTGCAGCATTTTGCACCAGCCTCAAATCTGTGCAACAACTCAGAATTGCATCCAGAGAGCAGATCATTACAATAGTTGAATATGGAACTGACAAAGACATGGGTTAGTGTTTCAGCATCATTGAAAGACAGCATCTTCTGAATCTTGGATCTATTTCTCAGATCCTAATATCTAATACACAATATTCAATCTTTAACAATTATTACGATTTACCAGGTTTAAATTGTGCGTATAACTGTGTATCATCAGCATAATAGTGGAAATCAATAACCATATTTTCCAATTATGTCACTAAGTGGCTACATATACAAGGTGAACAGCAAGAGGCCCAACACTGATCCTTGGGAGATACCATATCTTACTCTGATATAATCAAGATTCAATGTTAACATGAACAAACTGGTAGCCGTCAGTAAGATAGAATAAAATCCAGTACAGAGCCTGCCCTTTAATACCAACTAAGGATTTTAGCTGTTCTAAAAGAATGTCATGGTCAATGGTATCAAAAGCTACACTGAGATCTAAAAGCACCAGCAAGGAAAAACAACCATGATCAAAGGCTATGAGCAGGTCATTTGTTGCTTTCACAAAAGCAGTTTCGGTACTGTGATTGAAAGATTGAAATACTTCATTAAAGTTATTTCTCTGTAGGAAGAAGTACAATTGTTTTTGCTACTATTTTCTCCAAGATTTTAGACAAAAAGGAGAGGTTGGAGGTAGGCCTATATTTAGGTAAGTCACTAGGATCAAGTTTAGATTTTTTAAGAACAGGTTTGACAACAGCTACTTTTAGTGATTTTGGTATTTATCCAAAGGTCAGTGATGAGTTTGTCATGTTTATTAAGTTACTATTAATAGATGGAGCAATTTCTTTAATGAGCCTTGCTGGAATAGGATCTAAGATGGAGCTGGCTGCTTTAGAGGACGATATCAGGTTCAGAAGTTCAGATTCTCCTCTAGGGGTAAAATAATCCAACATTACTGTGTTGCTTCTATCCGCTACAGCAGGACCCAGCAAAGTGTGGTGGCAATTTGTGGCAGAAATACTTTTCATTTTCTCTCTGATGTTAGTTATTTTTTCATTTAAGAATGTTACAAAGTTGTTGCTTTTGAGAGAAGTTGGAATCTGTGAGTATAACTGTGAATAATTCCTAGTTAGTTTAGACACTGAATCAAATAGGAATCTAGCACTGCTTTTGTTATATTCTACAAGCCTGGAGAGATATGTGGATCTAGCTGTGACAAGGGCTTTTTTGTAATGCAACTTTGAAAACCTCTAATTTAGAAAAATGCCATTTACACTCAAATTTCCTTGAAACTATTTTAAGTTTGCAAGTATGGTCAGTATACCAAGGACCATGTTTTTTTATCTTTAAGCATTTTCTACCTAGGAGGAGCAACCAAGTCACGACAGTTACAAAGTGAGTGATCAATATTTATTGATACCTGCTCAAGTTCAGATTCATTAGTGGCATTACCAATCTGGAAGAATGCCTGGGGAAGCCTGTTAATTTCAGCCGCAGTTGAAGAAGTAATAGGGTGACTAACACTCGATTTAGAGACTTGCGGAGTAGTAGACGTAACTTGTACCTCAGATGTTAGGAGTGAGTGATCTTAGGCTACGTTCACATTACAAGCCACATTGTTCAGTTCCGATTTTTTGCTCAGATTGTATTTGCCTATCTTGACGGTTCACGTTTATAATTACAAGTGACCTATATCTAACTATAAAATGAACGCATGCCCTCAGAAACAGCATACATGCGCACATTGATATGTTTTTGCATGAGTCATCTGTGTCTCCAACAAGAAAAAAACATCACAGCCACTTTTGTTTGTGGCCACACTTTGCCATTTCTTTGACAATTGTTTCGAACACTGCTTGATTTCTGTAGGTTCCTTACAGTTTGGCTTGAACTGACTTATTTCCCAAATATCAAATAAATCGTGAACTTCCCCATCCTTCCACTGACTACTGTCCTTCATTCTTGTTTTGCCGCGCTGCAGATGCTACAGAATGATTGCGCATGTTCTGCTCTTTGATTTATTTGGGTTGGCAAAGGAAGTTTGTATATTGTTTGCGGTAATTGACCTTTATTTTGATATGCTATATCAGTTAACATTGAACTCGCAATCAACCTTTATTTCGATGTACGCTGCCTGTAGTTTGATGTGTATGGTTTGTATTGTGGTATAGGGAACCTCCAGTAGCAAGCAAAGTACAGGCGTGCACTAGGTTAACATTTTCCATATCTTATACTTTCTTATGTCTTCAAAAGCAATGGCTGTAAGTTTTTTATTATATATTTCATTTCTTAGTTAATATATACAAGAGACATTTCTTTCTACGTGCTGTTCTAATTCAGTAATGCGCAAAAGGACGCTAACAGTGAGCCATTGTATTGCAGTGATGCTGATTTGAGATACATGTCGACATGTGTTAGCGTATTATGTATTTGTAATTCCATTGATAATTAATGTTAGCTCTTATTGACCAGTTTGTTGTAACTTTGATATGCTAGATAGAAATCTTCTAATCTTTTCTGTGTTTGTTTATTAGTGTTTCACTCATAGATTTTCACCTGTCACAAACAGAGATTTGCAATAAAGGAGCAAGGCGGTCGCTTCCTGGCTTGCGAAAATCGAGTTTGGCTGGCTGTTTAACTACATTAATGTACAAGGTGTATAAAACACATTGTGGCAACAGAACAGCGCATGCGTATTGGCAAAAAAAAACACATGAATTCCTATCTGACAGTTCTCATTCATATTGCATGGCCACTAATTGGATACGCGTCTGATTTAGGACAACATATGAAAGTGACTCAAATCTGACTTGAAAAGATCAGATTTCTTTGTCCACACAGCCCTGAAAATCTGATTTGTGTCACATTAAGGCAAAAAATTGGGTTTGAATCACTTCAGCCTAGTAATGTGAATGTAGTTTCAGACTGCAGGATTTAGAGGAATGATAAACACATGCTCTATAGAGATACCATGACTAATAATCAAGTCCAGACTGGGGTTAGTGTCAGTAGTAACTGAATCAGACAGGAAGTCAGAAAACTCCTGAATAAAATTGCTATATGGACCAGGTGGTCTATAAACAACAATAAGAGTAAGTGATGGCTGGGAGTTACCCGCAAATGAGCTAACATTAAGCACCAAGACTTCAAATGTGGTAAATTTGTAACACAACTTCTCAGAAACAGCTAGACTTGACTTGAATATGGCAGCAACACCACTACCTCACCAATTAAGATGAGGGTTATGTTTGTAGGTGTACCCAGAAGGGGTAGACTCATTTAGTGCCAAATAGTCATCTTATTTAATCAAAGAAGAAGAGGGGATTGTAGTGACAGAGAGAAGAGTAGGATCACAGCAATGTAAAAGTCCTTTTAATTAGCTTATGAGAATAAAGGTACAGCCCCTAGGTCTGTTTCGGTTTGTAATGGTTTGATAGGAAAAGGCAGGGGAACAACGCGTGGCAGGTGAGGGTATGAGGAAGATGAAGGTGAGCTGACAGCCCAGCCGAAGGACACTGAGACATAGGAGTGCTTAGGACTGGAGTGGCATACCTTAGTGGGGTAGCTGGAACGCTGGAAAGGCAGGAAGTGCTGGGGATAATAAATGTTTAGCCCAAAGTCACACTGCAGGTGATGAGGTTGTGTTGAGGGCTTTTAACGGTGTCTCAGCGAGGGACAGTCAATACACAGGCAGTGTCCCAAGCTAAGTTGACAGAGAACATGTTTAACATTGATTTTCTTGATTAGCGAGTAATTACACTGGCAGGGAGGATGTGTGCATTGTAGACTCATGTGTCTCTGTGTAGGGATGGATTGTTCTGCCCAGTTTTGGTGAACTCAGATGTTTATAAATCAGTCCAGGGAGTGAAATAGCCTGACTGGATGTGATATTCTGAAATGGTATTGTTTTGTTTAGCAGCACTTAAACTTCCAGTGTGTAGAATACTCACTGTGTCTGTACTGTAATTTCATTCTTATAGAACATTTCAGTTTGCATGGCACTTGTGTACCTGCCCTGCTGTCTCTCTTTTGATAATCATAATCATTGCTATATTCCTCCCTATGGGGAAACACATTTTTCACCATCTTGCTCTCCCAGCTGAGAGCTGAGGATCAGTGTGTAGACTCAGCTGATGTCCAACACCCCTGGAGAAATTAGGGTTAAGGCCTTGCTCAAGGGCCCAACGGTGATACAGAGATTATTGTCAGCTGCATGCTTAGGACATGCACCATTTCAATCACAAGCCCAGACATTAAACTCACAGAGCCACATCACCAACTGTTTATCAATTTATTCTTTGTCCAAGATACTTTGGTCAACCACCATCTCAAGCATCACTATATCCCTGGAACTGCAAAGATATATTATATACTGTTTTTCTGTTGTGACACTTCTCACTAAAATGTTGTCACATTCAAGAGGAATATGAAGTTATATTGCAAACAGCGACTTTTCAAAACACGTGAGATCTGATGTTTGTTGCTTTTCTTGCTGTCCATATAGATAACCAGTCCATTTACATAGACACTTCAATGCCATGGGGTTACCAGCAGCTCCAATACTCTGTGGATGGGGATTGCCCCGGACATCACAGGCAGGTGAATGGTGGCTAGAACGGGTGAGAGACGTTTGCCGAAGAGGATACAGGTGCCTAGGACCAATGCCTTTGTGGCATCAACACCATCCATGAGCTGCTACTCTCCAGTTTGCTTATTCAAATATGTGACCACATTGCAAACACTCGCATAAACACTTCCAGGCCCAGGATCCCGAGCCTCATGTATGTCACATGTGGCACTTGCTTCATTAAAGTACGGCACTGAGGACTATTGCATTGAGCAATTTGTGATTAATACTTCAAAACAAGCTAAATTCTCAGCATGGGAGAAATTACTCTCCTCAAGTGCCAGTGCTTCAGAGGCCTATAAGCTGATTAGACCTTAGGAACTTCAAAAACCAGGTCAAACCGCCTCAGATCCAGAGCCTGAAAACCCCCCATGTCCCTCAAACCCACCATCCCCCGGGCATCTGAAACATTTTACAGCTTGTACATTGTGCACATTTTAACAAGGGCTTACTAATGTCAAATATTTCCCCCTTTAAAGTCTGTGAGCAGCCTTTATTGGTGCCTCTCTCCTTAGTAATGGTGGATTCTTTGCTCTTTGGTATGTCGATTTTTGAACAACTACAGTCATGCATTTCATTGGCATTGCTGTGTCGATAGTATTACTAGGGGTAACAATTTTAAAATCAGCTGGCTATTCATTAATGAGATTACGAATAATGGGAGAATTCTTAATAGGTTTTGCTGTGATAATGATCTTTATTCTGTAATTCTACTAATATGAATCATCTACCCTGACCAGGATAACTCATTTGAAAATGGATGGATGTAAATTCAGTAAAGGACTCTCTTTACCAAATCTCCAATTCTATTACTGGTCAGCACACATCCACAAATGAATGTTCCTCCTGGTGCTGGCTGGAGATATAGTCCTGTTTCCCATTCTCTCTCATTACCTTACTCACCTCCAATCTACCCATCAACCCCTATGGTTTTACAAACAATGCACCATTAGTTTTCCCCATTACAATCACTTCTAAATTTGACCCACTTTTCTACATACCTATTGTCAAAAATTTTTCCAAATATGACTTACACCTGTGATGTGTGATGTCAAATCACGCAAATTAACTCACATGTTCTACCTTTGTCCAAAACTACATGATTTCTGGCATGGGTACTTCGAATGTCTAAAGTTTTTTCAGTTGACATCAAAGCAAGTCCCAATATTGTTGTATTTGCGCTTCCTCAAGACAGGTATTGCGTCAACAGGTGTCAGGCCCCAACCCAGCCAACGTAGCCAGCCACACCCACACCCAACCTACTCCAGATCATCATCACCAGAATACTGATCAGCTGTGTCTCATTGAGTGGACCTTTCTTATACCCAGCCGAGTGTTTGCCTCATTGTGAGGTATTGTAACTTGATCCTAGTTCATACTGAGCATTTGAGTAGTTCTTCAAGGGGTGTGGGGACTTTGATATCTTTGCTTGTTCTCTTGTTTTTGTCCTTTGCCTGTTTTCTCTTGGAATTGATTACTGTACGGATTGCTGTTCTGGATTTGGAAACTTTGCCTGTGACCACAACAACATTTGGATTCTCCTTGCCCCTGTCTGTTCTGATCTTTGACCTTGCCTGTCTTGGCTACAGTGTTCAATAACCCCTTTGGAATAGAAGCTCCTGTTTGTTTGGCTTTTGACCTCCCCTGTTTGAATCACTATTAAAGAACCTTACCTGCACTTGGGTCCTACCTGTGTGTTCGTGACACCAAGAAACAAGTAGATGTGCTATCCTTCACTTCTTTGTAGGCTTCAACTACAATGGAAATCTGCTAAATGTCCATCTACCCCACAAGGGCTTAGAGATGTCATGTCATTCCTAAAGTTAGAGAAGTCAGTCAATTTAAGGTAGCTCTTGTGAATTTTATGTTAAATTAAAATCCTTTTTGGTCTATTTCGACTTTGTAAATTCTGCCCCATGCTATAATGGACCTCACAATTGACTCCTATGTCTGTGGTTATTTATATATTTTTTTAATTTATAATTTGATTTCCTCACTGCCCTCACCTCCTCTTTATTCTTTCTTCCTAAAATGATTTTTATTATTACTGTTTTTTTTTGCTAAATATTTTGAATTAGATGTGGGCTTATTCTTGTATAATACATATATGGAGAAGCAATATCTTTTCTTTCCCGGCAGGAGGAGAAGGAGTTGTTGAGCAAGGAGGAATGTTAAAAAGAAGGAACGGAAAGAATTAGAGGAGGAGTTGTGGAGAGATTTGTCTGACTTCCCAGGCTTGTTCAGTCAATGCATTTACTACAGTAGGGAATTTCCACTTGGCATGGCACAATGAGCAGCAACTCAGTGTAGTCTGGCATCTGACTGGACAAAGGAAGGGACAGAGGTGAGAAAACAAGGGCTCAAAACCCCTCTCTAACATAGAGAGCAGCACCAGAGAGCGAGGAACGTCTTGCATTCTTCATATTTTATAAAGTCTTGACAAGGAAGTGCTGTGGCTAAAAAAAGGCCATTGAAGGTGGCCTGAAGAGAGAGTACCTGAGGGAAAATCTGAAAAACAACAGAGAAGCTACGGAAAGTCAACAGGAGGGAGAAGGACAGTTCCACAAAGACGAATGTGGAAAGAGAAGAACGTTGGAACAAAACAGAAGAGAAGAAACTGAAAGGATAGAGTTTAAGGGTCGATCTGTCCTTCTGCCTTCGGCTTCCCCCCAGCTGCTCAAAACCTTCAATGCAAGGGTCTGCACATCACCACTCCTGCAACCTGTGGTTCCAGGATCAAAGCAGTACCACAGGTAGACCTTCGGCCAGAATTCCACATTTCCCTGTGCTATTCTGTTGATTATCTCACTCTTGTTTAAATTGTAACTGTGCTGCTTGGGAAGCTTTGATTGGCTTGGTACATGTCAATCTCATTAATAACACAAGAAAATTTTTGAAATGCAAAACCATTATTTTTTTGATAAAAACAAGGGGGTGCAGCAAATTATTTTCCTCTCTTTGAGTTCTAGATGCCATAAAAATTTTGCCTGTGTTTTCATTACTACGTGTATCTCTCAAATGTTTTTTGTGGTGTTTAACCTCCATTTAACATCTAATGTGAGATTGTGCTATGTAAACCTGTCAGTATCTTCTTTCTCATCAACCTTTAAGGTTGACTGAATTCTGAATGAAATGAGAGCTCTCAGAATTTGAGCACTTAACCCATCACTGCTTTTTCCAGCCCCCTCCAACCAAATGAAGTCTCACTGCCCTTTTTTTGTGTGCCTCCCATGGTCACAGTTATCTGTGAAAACCCTGATCATACAGAAGTCAGACACAGAAATGCAGGGTTGACAGTGCTAATGTGTTTGCCTTAAAATGATTAACATCCTCCCTAGAGACAAATATCTCAGGCTAACACAGAAAGAATTCTCAGACATTTGATTAACATATATTGTTTATTGTTGACAAAACTTTTAAGCTTGCATAGGGTGCAACCCTGCAGACACATTTGCATACGTTTGCACATTATGGGCAGCTTAGTGTCAACAACCTGTCTTTAAAATGCAGGATGACAGAGACCCACAAAAATTTGTAGAGAACAGATATAAAGAACTGGTACCCAGTTTCAGAACTGCAGTTCTTGTGCACTGAAAAAATTGACAGACTGGTTTTCTTTTGCAGCTGTAAATTAAATGTAGTTGACATTATTTAAAAGCCTGAATCGCAATGCTCACTGTGTGAAAGACTAAAGTTATGCCAGTACATTTAACCACCCATCTTTTCCTGATCAAGGTCACAGGCAGGCCTGGAGCCTAAGGACAGTTTCAAAGGCAGAGTGACAGCTCTAAATTTTTCTTGCAAAAAACTAAATGAATGTACTTGACCTGCAGCAATGTGCTAGCCACATGTGGTCACAGTGTGATGGGTGCAACATTGGAGATGGAGAAACAAGTGCAATGTAACAAAAGTCTTCAAATATAAGCTGTGAGGATAATGCTAAGTGTCAATTGTGTTATAAAGTTTGGTTTGGATAACAGAGAAAGCAACTTTCTTGGTTGCTGTCCATTTTATAAGGGGAGGAAATCCTTGCTTGTTGTAAAATGGGAGTGTGTGAATGGAAAGGAATTCACACGCAGGGATGCTATTATAAGGACAACTAACCCACTTAATCCATGGACTCCTCACTTTGTTTGAATTGTTTTGTAAATGTCATATATTTAGGTTTTTATTACTGATTGTATATGCATTTTTATCTTCAATATATTCGATAATTTGTTTACCATAATTTAAAATGCATTGGAGGAACAATAGAATTTCCTAAGGGGACTGGCCTCAGTACTTAAATCCTAGGTCTGCACAAGAAATAAGTACCTTGGTAATAGGCCTTTGGCCTCAGGGACTTTTAATCCTGTATGTGCCAGCCTGGTTGTAATAGTTGGTATCAGGATCAAGATTTTTCAGGCGAAGGCAGAAACCAAGTCATGAGATTCTAGAAAGAAAGCAAACAATAGAAGAGTTGGCCAAAGGCTGTGTGTTTGTTGCAGCAGGTGGTCACACAGTGTAGACGGGATTGGCAGCATTATCGTTTTCTTTGTCGTGATTGATTGTCTGGGATCTGGCACAGCTCTCGAAGGATGCAGAGAGATGGAGACAAACAACAAGAAAGACAGGGACAGAAGTACAAGGTTCTTAGTCACCAGGCTGGTCAGTTACAGTTGGATGTTGCAGAGCCTAATGCTGGGGGAATGATGGTAAGACCATCATCCACAGATCCTCCACACCAGGAACCGACGCTGGTTAAAATGGGGGATAAAGATGATATAGAACATTTCCTGAGAACTTTTGAAAGAGAGGCAGAGTTTAACCAATGGCCTAAGGAGGACTGGGTAATGCAGCTCATTCCGCTTCTACCAAGCAAGGCATACAGCGCATTTGTGGAGTTGAGTCCCAACAGCACCCAGGAGTATGTCCTAGTGAAAGAAGCAGTGCTTAAGAAGTATGGGATCATGGCAGAAACATACCGGCAGCGTTTCCGTTCCATGGAGACTCTGCATAATGAGTCTCCAGTGGAGCTCTACAATCGCCTGAAGGACTTGTTTTGTAAGTGGGTCAGGTTTGACAATAATGACAAAAATGCCATAATGGAGACAATAGTATTAGAACAGTACCTTCGAGTGCTCTATCCAGAAGTCAAATCATGGGTGAAGGAACATGATCTAAGTACGGCAGCAGAAGCTGCCAGGCTGGTAGAGACATTTGTTACTGCTCGACAGGGACCTGGATCCCACCACTATGCTGGGGTGCTAAGTCCTTCCAATGGTAAGTCTGACAGGTGATGGAAAAGTGGTCAGCTGCCAAGATGGCCCTAATCAAGTGGAAGTATGTAGAGCCTGTTAATGTTCTGCTGTCTGAAACCTTGGGCAGCATGTTTGTAAATGGAACTGTGTTTGAACAGCCTGAGTTTGCCCCAAAAAAACTGCCAGGGTCAATGCGACAGTGTCTTGTGCGAACAGTGTGCTGTTCTCTATACTGCTGTTGTATGCATAAAGATGTGTGGGCAAGCTTTGAAAGTGATCTTCAGTGTATCACCCAGATTACCATTAATGCTATTAAGACTTCTGTGACTTACCTGGTTTGACAATAGCATGGCATAGAGTGGCATTAATAAGCTGTGCTTGGGAGTTTTATGAAACCACTCATAGAGGGTGAGGGCTGGCCGACTATTAATGCCTCTCAGAGATGAAGGATTACTGAGGAACACCACAAGCGGAGGTCTGAGGCATAAATCTCAATCTGTGTGGGAAAACAAAATGGGGACCTGCTTCTCTCAATAACATGGCTACACAAGAATGATTCATTGCAATCTGACAGATATATAAAACAGTTGAGATACTATCAGATACAAGTGGGATTTACACCTGTTACTGATGAGGCATAGTCTCTAGCCTCAGTGACTATACTGTATAAGCAGGAAAGAGGATGGATGGATGGATGGATGGATGGATGGATGGATGACAACAGATTAGTCATTGAAAGCAAAGGAGCAGGCATGGAAGTCAAAGCTAAGCCTGGGCAGATGTATAGTACTGTATAAAATCTGAGGCAGTCTGAGGATTTGGTGTCTTCAGAGCCATTTATCTGGGCAGTGACTGTATATTTAACATTATTTATAGTCAAATAGTGACATATAAATAAAAATAATTTATCCTGTTCTCCAAAATATTACTAATATTTGGTTGGATGGCTTGAACAACATAACTTTGGTTCCTGAACCTCTCTTTGAAAGCACCCCAGCCATTTCATGTATTTTTTTTAATTTTCACCACCAGCTCACTAAACTTGTCAGTTGAAGAAATTAATTCACTTTGAGATATTAATTAGCCAAACAAGGTACACCCCTAGTATGGTGGATGGTAACTGTAGATTCTGGGGTGACATGAAGAAATGTTTTAAAGTTTGTAAACTTGCATACTTTTACCAACATGAATTCATACTTTTACACCAACATGAACATAATTTTAAAATAATCTTTGTTGGCTGCCTGAGACTTTTGTACAATAATATATAATAATATCAGGAAAGGTCCTTTTAATCTGCTGACAAGATATTCTTGTTTCCCACAAATGTGACAAACTAATACAGACACTCATCTCTTAATGACCTACCTGTTTAACGACCGCGTAGACTTATGACCAGCTCTCCAACTAGTCGGTATTGTACGCTGTACAAGAAGTTTGGTTGTGGAAATGGCAGTGTGGTGTCAGTATATAGTACACTACTGTATAAACATTTATAAATATACTGAAAATGTTATAAATGGTGCAAAGATGACATTAAAACAATATCAAAAGATGGTTGACCCAAACCCACTATCGGTACAGTATGCTTGAAATATTGGTAAGGGGCAGCTTCTCGCTTATCGACAAATTCGCTTAACAACCTTGTCGAGGGAATGGAACTCAGTCGTTAAGTGAGGAATGTCTGTACAAAAGTGGTAGACATTTCACAGGATTACTAAGGAAATATGTCCTGTTACATTAAACCAATACACCACAGCATTAGAAAGTTCTTCTTGAGTTAATTTGAGAAAATAAGTTTGCGGCTGATTGCTGTGTAGTAGATACAACATTAAACAGTCTATTGACAGCAAGGTGACAAAGATGATCTGCAGAACCTGTCAAGAGACAAACAACTAACTGCAGCAAAATGCCAAGCCAGAGATTCACTGAGGAAACAGGAAAAACCAAGCTGGTAGAACTCTGTTGTGAAGGATACCAAGCAATTCTGGCAAGCAGTCTAGCGTGCCCACGATTGATTTTATCCTGTGGAAGAACTAGAGACAGCAGAGCTTTGAAATGACTGAACCATCTGCTCCAGTGATCTTAACACTAAAGAAGGATGTTTCAGCTTCAAAGGGCTTCAGCATATTTGATCTATATGCTACAGACCTCAGCACAAAGAGTACGAAGGCTTTATATAGAAGCCTCTTGTTATTTTGCTCAAAGTCAGCATTATAAATTTGGTTTGAAGACCAGTAGCTGGTAGTGTAAAATGTAAGGGTGTCCAGTCTCAGCTTGGGTAGTACTATTGTATCCCTAAGCATTGTATTGAACCTGGTTTACAACAATGCATTATCCAGCTGTTAAAATGAGCAAAATGTACTTGTAATTGTTTTAATGTTGTATACAAGTTAATTTACAAAGTTTTCATCTGAAACTACTTCAACATATATTTGTGTAATTGATTCATTTATATGGTTTTGGAGTTTGCATGTCTCTACCCAATCTAATTTAGACATTACAGCCTTTAATACATGACAACTACTAGATAATTAATCATGTATATATGAATTTGTTAAAATGGATTGCATATAAAAATTTATATGTTCCATAACGTGCATATGTTTTACAGGGAAAATGATAAAATGCTGTATGTATTGCCCTAATCATATGGCAATGTTCAGTTTTTGAATGACTATGATAATACATTGAGAACTCTTGGGCATCTGGGAGGGATTTTGTGTTAAATACATGGTGCTTAGTTGATAAATGTGGGACGGGGGACTCCTGTGCATTAGTACACCAGCCATAATAAATCAAAATTGGCGTAGTTCCACTGGTCTCCACCAGATATTCAAACACATATAAATGAGAGAGACAAGCAAATATATATCATCAATACATCAGCTTACTGAAATCGCACATATGCAATACCATTCTAAAATTTAAGCTAGCTTGTTTGCTATCATAATTATCTGTACTGTAACCTAGTGGCTTCCAGCGTTTACCATTTCATAACCCAGTAAGACAAGCACAAAGGCCTACCACAAGCCCATCCAACAGTATTAAAAAGACAGTGATGGGGGGGTGACGGTGAGAAAAATTGTGCAACCAGGGGGGTAATGACAAGAAAAATTTGGTGTTCCTCCTGAAGTACCTCCAGATCCCCCCGGGGGGTCCCAATCCCACAGGTTAAAAACTGTTGCTTTACAGTATATAAAGTACTTGTTTACTAACAGTAGCTGAAGTTGATTTATAGACTGAGTCAAAACACCATGTATTTGTAAGTTAAAGAGAGGATGAGCACCTGAACTTTGCAATTGTGTTTCTCACTATAAAGCATGGAGGAGACAGTGCCATGGACTGGGGTTGTTCAGGGGGTGGTAGAATCACTGAGATTAACCTAATCCATGGCAGCTCTATAGTTTTCTCAGTAATTGCTACTCTGTATTTTCTTAAGCTACAGACACTGTGGGTTCCAACATTAAAGATTATAGAGCCCGTGATTTCCCAGGGATTTGAATCAACAGCTCTTCAAGGGATCTTGTACCCTTACTGCTACACCACACAGTAGCTTGCCCCTAGTACTATGTTTGAAGTGTTCTGCAATTGACATTGAATTTGTGTCTGACATCTACATTCAACTAAAATTACTTAAAGAGGATTTGAACTATGCATCACTGTATCTAAGGACTCACAATGTTACCCCTAGGTGAAACTACATCAATGGGGGCTGTTTGTTCACCTCCTCTGTTTTGGACAGTGCATTTGTGTTGGCCATTCAAAAAAGGCTTACTGAAAACCTAGATATAGCTTGAACACAGGGTCCTCATTATGCAACCACACCTTCTTACTCCTCTAACCACACAGGTACTGAAATCAAAGCCTTCTCATTAAAGCTATGCAGAAGATCTTTATCTCCTGATTGACACACTTCCAAATGAAAATGATTTCTAATTATAATTAATTAATCCAATGTAATAAGATTGCACAAATAAAGTGCCAGAAAATTTGCAAGAGTGAAATTTTATTATTTCATGCTTTTGACATTTCATCTGAACTGTATTAAAACACGTTTCCCCTGGACTTGATGTGGATGATGATGTTGATTTGTTATGATGCATAGTTTTTACTTTCTCAGTAAAATTTTGCCAAATAAATAAAGTCACCAGCCTCTTCAAGAGGAATACTTGTACACCTATTCGTTCATGCAAATATCTAATTAGCCAATCATGTGGCAGCAGCAAAAGACATGAGTCAAGAGCTTCAATTAATTGTCAAATGAAAGGTCAGAATGGGGTGTTGGAATATTTCAGAAACTG
This sequence comes from Gymnarchus niloticus, assembly GCA_009936485.2. Classification (NCBI taxonomy): domain Eukaryota; kingdom Metazoa; phylum Chordata; class Actinopteri; order Osteoglossiformes; family Gymnarchidae; genus Gymnarchus; species Gymnarchus niloticus. The sequence goes on from JAACJT020000095.1 coordinate 21,046,625, forward strand.
CTGATTTCCTGGGGTTTTCATACACAATACTCTCTAGAGGTTAGACAGAATAATGCAAAAAAGGGAAAAAAAATCCTGTAAGTGACAGTTCTGTGTGTGGAATTGCTTTGTTGTTGAAAGAAGTCAAATAGCCACTCTTTACAATACGGGTGAAGAAAAAAACAATCTCTGAATAGGCAACACGTTGAACCTTGAAGTGGATAGGATACTACAGCAAAAGATCTCGTCAGGTTTCCCTGTTGTCAGGTCACCTGACAGAATGTGTCTGCTCCCTTTTCTCAGTGTCCCCAGCAGCAGAACGTCTGCGCTACATACTTGGTGACAATGATGTGCCAACACCCACCCTTTTCACTGAGATGGACACATTGCAGCATAATGGCACTGAGCTGGAATGGAAAGAATCTGCTAGGTAAGTCATTGTAGACATACATTACCATGTACACACAGACGCCAAGGGTCTGAGTTTTACTTATCACCAATAATTATTTGTAGCAGAGCCTAATTAACATTGCCAGAAAGAGCATTTCGATGGTTACAGAACATCCTAGGAGGTTTAGGGCACACAAATGAATACCCGAATTGACCTCTTCCGGTAGGAATGTGGAAGTCACATTTCCATCAGTTCCGTCCTTTCTGTCCATCCATTTGGACCTTCTCACTTTTTTCTTCACCAGGTGGGTGAAGTTTGAGGAAAAGGTTGAGAAAGGCGGAGAGAGGTGGAGCAAACCACATGTGTCCACCCTGTCCCTACATAGCCTGTTTGAGCTGCGCACCTGCCTACAGATGGGTACCATCTTGTTGGATCTGGAGGGCTACTCCCAGCATCAGATTATGGGTAAGTCTGTAAGTTCTAGATGTTGTGCAAGATTGCGGCATCCGGCTCAATAGTCTGCAACATCTGACCACAATTGGCACCTGAAGAACATCCCTTGGAAACAAAACACTTAGCTGGAAAATTTGTTTTTGAAATATACTCCCAATTTCAACTCATTTTATGTGCAATTGCAGTGTCTTCAAACCCCCCAATATATTGTTGTTTATAACATACTGCATATCACACTTTGTGGTTTAACATTCTTCAGATCTCCCTAATGTCTTTTGTTTGTCATTGACTACCAATGGTTTTATGTAACCTGTAGTCCTTCACTGAACGACAGGAACTTTTATTTATTTACTGACTGAATGGTTAACAAAATGTGAACACCATAGTCTCTGCAAATTTTAGGACTTTTTGTTCTGGGTATGTAAATGACACCTTTTAATTAATTGGACGAATAAATGTAAGCCGTGTATTAGATATCGTTTTTGGTTTTGATGCCACAGTCTAGTATGTGTTCTCAAGCTTGTTTTCCTAATGCTGCCCCCCCCATATCAGACGAAATTGTCGAGCGACAGGTGGAGGAGGGGTTGCTTGATCCTGATCTAAAGGAGAAGGTCACTTTCATCCTGCTGAGGAAACACCGACACCAGACAAAGAAGCCTATCCATTGCTCCCTGGTTGACATGGGGAAGTCTTCCTCCATAAGTAAGAGTCCAACCTGAGTGTTTGTGTTTGAGCCCCATTTCATGACACATTTCTGTTCGAATTCAGTTCAGGTCTATAATGATTTCCTGTGAATTTAAATAATATTACATACATAGTAAGTACATTATGTAGGGCTGCTCCAAATGAAATGGTGAACTAAAGATGAGTAACAAAGACTATATGAAGTTTTTGCATGTCTTCCTGTTTCACCAACCACATCATGAATTCTACCTAAGTACTAGGAAGTTTTAGGTAAAAAGAAGATTGCTAAAACTTGTTTGCTCATCAACCCTCCATTAAGTAGATCTACAAAGACAAAGCTAATTGGACACAAAACCACATTCGCAATAATCAACATCAATTCAATTTTTCAATTCAATTTTATTTATATAGCGCTTTTAACACGGAGCACGGTCACAAAGAGCTTTACATAGTCCCGGGCCCACAGTCCCCAGAGAGTAAGCCA
>JAACJT020000095.1:21048715-21067427 GCA_009936485.2 Gymnarchus niloticus
AGTAGATCCTCTGTTGCATCAGTCATAAGGACTTACAGGAATGAGTACAGGTAAGCTATGAATCACATTTTCCTTAGCAATCACTCATGTCACTGTTTTGTCCATCATGAAAGCAATTACTGTATAGCATGAATGTTGTCTATGCATTCATCAATAGAGCGGAGTGAAGGCCTCCAACAGGTAGCAGAGGGAAACTCTTTACTGGAGCACAGGAAAGGGCTGTTGTTGAGTTGGTGATTGCAAACAATGATATATGCCTATGGGAAATACAGTCACACATCATTGAAGACAATGACATATTTCCCACCATACACAGTGTCAGCGTTTCTACAGTTGATCGTGTGCTGTGTAAGCATCAACTCAGAATGAAACAGCTTTACAAGGTACCATTTGAAAGAAACACTGGGCGAGTGAAGGAACTGAGGTACCAGTATGTACAGGTTGGTATTTGTCTCAATACTTGCACTGTGATTGTGTTTCTATTTGATGGTGCTTTGTGTGATTTTGTCTGTTGTCATCTTTGTTTCTTTTCAGAGAATTATGGAACTTGAAGGCAGTGACTCGCCACAGCTATTTGTTTATGTTGATGAAGCTGGATTCAACTTGGGGAAAGTCAGGAGGAGTGGGAAGAACATCATTGGCCACAGAGCTACAGTCGAAGTGCCAGACTAACGTGGAGCAAACATCACCATGTGCACTGCCATCTTCATGAATGGTGTCATTGCCCACATACACTTGATTGGACCATACAACAGTGAACGCCTCATTGCATTTCTAGATGTAATGCATGGCAGACTTGTGCTCCAAGAAGAGGCAGATGCAAGACAGCCCAATATTGTCATCATATGGGACAACGTGAGCTTCCATCACTCACCCTGCATCAGGGAGTGGTTTGAAGCAGACCCGCGTGTGAACATGGAGTTCTTACCACCATATTCCCCCTTCCTGAATCCAACTGAGGAGTTTTTCCCTTCATGGAGATGGAAGGTATTTGAGCATCCACCATACCAACAGATGTCATTATCTGATGCGACGAATCCTGCTTGTGAGGCAATTACCGCAGAAGACTGCCAGGGGTGGATTCATCATAGCAGACGTTTTTTCCCTCAATGCATTGCAAAAGAGAGTATAAGATGCAATTTTGATGAAAATTTGTGGCCTGACCCACAGGAGAGAGTGGATGAATAAATGTTTTGTGTATTTCTTTTTTTTTATTTACGTAACTTCAACATAGGGTTGCTGATGATGATTATGACATATCCACATTTTTTTCACAGTTTCATGTAAATGATTAATCATCTTTATAACACTGAATAAATTTTTGGTGTCATTGAGGAATTGTCTGTCGTTCTGTGTAAAAGTTGTAAGGAACTTTTATATTCAGTCTAAGGAATATAGATCTAAATGGGATTATGTATAACCAGGTAAATTCAAAGTACTGTATCATATCACAGCAAGCCTCAAATGGACCATAGAACAACTGAACCTTTGAAGTGACCATTTCATTTTGATGGGTGTATGCCCAATTTTGATAGCCAATGTTCAAGGAATGATAAAGAAAGCCTCCTATTTTGATGAAATGGCAATCTGTTTTAGTGCAGTCATTTGCTTTTGCAAATGCATTTCAATGTTTTGAGCATCTCAGAGCATTTTGCAACATTTATTAAATGATTTGACCATCTCAGAGCATTTTGAAACATTTATTAAATGTTTTGAGGATCTCAGAGAATTTTCATGATATGTGTTATTTGGCAAACTGAAATAATATTTTGTGGTTTGTGTTAAGTGTTTTGAGACTGTGAGCTATTTTTCAGGAATTGTGCTCCACCAATTGAGAAAAACTGTAAGATACCATTAAGTTTGCAGACAATACCACTGTAATAGAGCTCATAGTAGAACGAAATGAGTCGGCCTACAGGGAGGAGGTCCAGAGACTGACAAAGTGGAGTTCAGTGAATAATGAAACACCACAAAAACTAAGGAACTCATTCTGGATATCAGAAGACACAGTGCAGAACTAATTCCACTTTACATTAATGGAGCTCATATGGAAAGGGTCCACACCTTCAAATTTCTGGGAACCCACATCTCAGATAATCTCTCTTGGTCTGGGAACACCACAGCAACGGTCAAAAAAGCACAGCAGAGGTTGCATTTTCTGAGATTGCTCACGAAAAACAACTTGGAGGAAAAATTACTGGTGGCTTTTTATCATTCAACCATCGAAAGCATCCTGGCATACTGCATCATGGTGTGGTACGCGGGATGCAGGGTGTAGTGATAAGTGTAAGTGTTACTCCAACCACTAGATGGCTACAGTGTAACCTAGATGCCTGGTAATCACAGATGCAGTATGTGAAGAAGAGAACATGAGAGAATGTAAAAGAAAGCTAGTTTGGTATGTTCACAGAGTGTGTTAAAATAAAAAATATTCAGTTACAAAGTTAAGTCTTCTTCTTTGAGTAGCAACATTACACACAGCAGCAGACAAGAAGGCTCTTCAGAGAGTCATAAAGACAGCACAAAATTCACAGGCTGCTCTTTGTCCTCACTTGAAGACATTGCCTGCTCTCATTACTTCACCAGAGCTACAAATATTATTAAGGACCCTTCACACCCTGGACACCACCTGTTTGAACTGTTGCCCTCTGGTTGGCGTTATAGATCGATCTTTGAAAGCACGGACCAACAGACTCTGAAACTGCTTCTTTCCAACAGCCATTAGTACATTGAACATAAGTATTTTAAGACTGTTTAAAATATTCTTGGTCACTGCTGTGCAATGATATACATTCATATATACTGCTGCTACTTTCGTGCACGATCCTTAGTGGAACTGCATTTTTATTGTTATTATTGGTTTAATTTTATCTTATCTCTTTTTTAAAAATATTTTTACTTATATTTTATACTACTGGTTTAACAAACTGGGCTAAATGTGTAATATCTTTAGTGCAATAATATGAGTGCATGCAATTTAGTCTGTTTTTCATATTTGTTTTCATGGTGCACTGTGATACTGTTGTTTCCATACTGTTGTGTCATCTGTATTTAAAAAATGCACCCAGCTGGAGCAGCACTCCTAATTTCATTGTAATTTTTACAATGACAATAAAGGCTTTCTATTTCTTTTGTGTTCTACTTTTTATAGTAGGGTCTCCCCCAAAATAATTAAAGCTCAGGATTCTGGCATAGTGAATACTTATCATTTTTGAAAATTCAGTAGGCTAGCAATCAACTTTTTAAAACGCAATTTATTTTTACATTTTGTTACAGTTTTTGACAAGTTTCATATGCACAGAAATATTTCAGATGCATACACAAGATATTTATATTTAGGTATAAATTCATAATAGTAAAAACCATGATTTTATTATATGATGTTGGAGGTTGTAATTAAACAGGAAAATCTATAGATTTTCTTTCAGTTGATTTTATGCAACATTTAATTTATTTATCTAGGTAAAATCTCATGAGAAGGTGGATTGTAAGAAGAAAAAGGTAGACACAAAAGCAGAAAATAGATGGTGTGAAAGGAGGTAGGTGAGGGAAAATAACATAGTAGATAAAATGCAACCAAATCCTTTACCAGGGAATGAATAAAACCTGTAGTTGAGTTTCAAGCGTCAATTCCTGAGCACTTCTACCAACTGTAGCCATTGTGTTAATTTAATGTCCCACATTGCCTTGCAAAAAGCACACTGCAATACATTGGGAATGTAATCTGCATATAGATAAGGATACAAAGGTAAGAAAATTAATAATGAAAGATAAGGGTATACACTGACAGAGACGTCTCACTTCTGTCTGCCTCTGGCTTTTACTAAAATTGATTTTGAGCTTTTTCAACTTATGGTTTTGTTCAGCAATGAAGAACACTTCTTAGGCTATGTTCACGTTACAAGCCTCATTGTTCAATTCCAATTTTTTGCTCAGATCGGATTTGCCCATCTGGACGGTTCACATTCATAATTACAAGTGACCTGTATCTAACTGTAATGTGAACGCATCTGTCCTCTGAAACAGCATGTATGTGCACAGTGATATGTTTTTGTACGAGTTATCTGTGTCTCAAACAACAAAAAACATCACGTTCGTTTGCAGCTGCGCTTTGTCTTTTTTTGGCAATCGTTTCGAACACTACTCGATTTCTGTAGGTTCATTCCAGTTTGGCTTGAACTGATTTCCCCAAATATTAAATAAATCACCACTTCCCCATTCTTCCACTGACTGTTGTCCTTCATTCTTGTTTTGCCGCGCTGCCGGTGTCAGCTGATGGCGCATGCGTATAGGCAAAAAAAAAACCACATGAATTCTGATCTGATCGTTCTCATTCATGTCACATGGCCACGATTCGGATACGTATCGGATCTAGGACCACATATGAATGTAACTCAAATCTGATTTGAAAAGATGGGATATCGGTGTCCACACAGCCCTGAAAAAATCAGAATTGTGTCACTTCAGCTTGGTAATGTGAACGTAGCCTTATATACAAACAATTAGTTGGGTGAAAGGTGGGGATGATTCTAGAGCCCCACAGATGGAAGGACCCCAAAAATATATGCCACATCGTATTTTGCACACAGCTGTACTGTATGTACCAGTATTTGGCGTCCCAGGGCAATATTCTTTCAGGGGTCCCAGAATTCCTAGTCTTAGTCTTTCTTACTAATGACTAATTATTTTATTATTTTTAAAGCAGGTGTGAGTGACCCGGTTGGGGTTAAAAAAAAAAAAAAAAAAAAAAAAAAGAGTGATTATTTCTTCCTGTGAATACTGATATTGATAATTACATTATTCTAGCACTTTTATGATTTAAATATGGACCTAGTTTCTGTTAGTGACTCTCCATAACTACTCTTGTTGTCCTTTTTTCAAAATGGGAATGTGTGTGTATGTGTATTACTGCATAGGCTCCATTCCCTAAAGTTTTGACTTACTGCTCAGGTCCCAGTGGTGAGGGTAAAGTTCACTGTCATAGTTAGGCTTCATTGCAATGTCAAGGGGTGGCTGCTCTATGCGATGGTGGCTCTGCCTGGCAAGGGGATGGAGGGCATGGGATCTTCTGGCACAGCACACTGCTGGGGAACATTAAGATGACATTATACAGATATATAGACATATAGACACATGCAGCCACATTCTTCTTTATCTTCAGCTCTCTAGCAGTCACTTAAATGTTTTGCACCAAAATTGATTTGGATTTGGAGCTATTTATAATTCCCTCCATCTTGACTAAAGCCCCAGTTCTGACTGAAGAGAAGCAGCCCCAAAGCATGATGCTGCCACCAACATGCTTCACCGTGGGTATGGTGTTCTTTTGGTGATGTGCTGTGGTTTCTTGTGCCAAACATACCTTTTGTAATTATGGCCAAAAAATTCAGCCTTGGTCTTATCAGACCACAGCACATTTTTTTCACATGGCTTTGGGATCCTGACTGTATTTTTTTGCAAAAATTAGCTAGGCTTGGATGTTCTTTTCATGAGTGAAGATTTCCATCTTGTACCCTACCACATAGGCCAAACATATGAAGAATACTGAAGATTGTTTTGGAATTCATTTTATTTATCCAAATGAGTTTTTTCCGGTAATTTGTATAAGTTGCAATTTCACATTAAAGCTGGAAAAAGTTATGACATGATTTGGTTGGAATCGGGGATGTCCATTTGGCACACTGTGTAATTGGGTGTGTTCTTGAGTTTGTGATTCAGTAAGAGTTGGTGTTGTCCATTTGTAGATGTGTGTGTATTTGGGTATGAACTTGTATGTGTGATTCATAGGAATAGGTGTTGTCCAGTTGGCTGTATGTGTGTGATTCAGTAGGAGTTTGCATCGTCCAGTTGACAGCATGCTCTCCAGGCAGCGTGGCTCTCAGGCGGCTGTATCAGGTCACTGTATGGCATCTGCAGCTTGAGCATGCTGTACCTGCGGCCCAGGTCAGGGTCATCGGCTGAGCAGATAGAACAGAAGTGACCTTTCCTCTGCCCGCGCAGACACACACAGATGCAAGCACATTGACACACATATAATAACTGGTGGGGGAGGCAGAGAGGGTGATGGTGAAAAGGAGGGAACAGGGAGACAGAAGAATTATAGGAGAGTGATAGAAGAAAGTTTGGAAAAATTGAATGATTAGAATGGATATTTGGAGGTAAACACACAGAAAGAATAGAAGAAGAAAGGGGCATTGCAAAATTTTTTAATTGCGAAACAAGACTGTAAAATCTTTCACTAAATTTGGTCAACAGAAAGTGTATCAGTCAAGGGCTTGCAAGTTGTCAAATGAGGCAGATCAGTTTCAAGGTTCACGCAAGCAGTAGTCTACACTTTAGTGCAATGTGTCAAGAGCAAGCAGTAGATTCACAATCAGGCCACATGATTACAGACTCAGAATGTTGTTGACAGAGGATCTCATAGCACATGACAGTCTTGCATGCATGTCTTGTATTTGGGATCCACCTGGGCTAGACCATAATCATTGTTTTTCAGTAGGGAACTGGACAAGATGTGAGAAGGACAGGATACTCACGGTTGGGAGCCGGATGACTGATCCGAGAGTGGGCTGTAACAAGACAGGGGTTGGTGAGGGGGGGGCAGGCTTTCCATGAGAATCTTGATAGGGGAGGGACTTGACTGGGGAAGGTCTTTACTCTGAGTGAGGAGATAGGGTCAACAGTCAATTAACACATGCAAATGTACATGTTATATATTCATGGGGTGGACAAAATAATGGAAACAGCTAACTATATATGAACTTAATAAGTCATTACATTCATTAACATTGCAACAGCATCAGCCTGTCTTAGAATCCAGTCATTCTGACCTGTGTGTAGTGGGATTTTGGACTATTCTTTAAGTAGAGAAGCCAGGTTTTAAAAGCAGACATAGAGGTGGAAATTGATTTTGTACTCTGTGCTCCAGACCTTCCATTAGTACTTCATAAGAGAACAGTTTTTGGACCATAGGGTATTCTTTGCCTACAACTGTGCAGTGCAATCATCAGAACTAAACACTCCCACATGCTGTCCGCCCATACAGTCAGACATTGTTGGTTGATGGCATCCTTAGGCTTTCTCCAAATATTAACCCATCCAGATGTAGAAAAAATGTGACGGATGATTCAATAAACCATATTACCTTTCTCCATTGCTCAGTGATCCTGGGTTTGGGGACCCTTAAACCAAGTCTTTTGTCTTTGTGTATTGGCCTTAGTTTCAAGACACTCCCAATTACATATGCTGTATGTCCCAATTACATACGTATGAGTTACATACGCTGATTCAGTTCTGTGGTGATTTTTAAGGCTGTAAATTTGTGATGCTGTCCATCTACCCCTGTCAGTGACCTTAAACTTGTGACCTCTGTTCTTTGTTCTTGATGCAATTTGTCGATGTGTTTGGCATTTTCTGGTGAGATTTTTTTTTTAGACTCTTTCCAGTGATACATTACATAATATGCAATTTTTGAGACCAATACACCGACAAACAAGGGTACTGAATCTTTGGCGCCTTTTCAACACTATTAGTTGGCGTGTGTCGTTTGGAGTTCTCTCATACCAAAGTGATGATTATCAGGTCCCTTTTGCACATAATGTATACTGGTAAATGACATTCAACTTAATGTGACTCACCTTTGTAGCTGCATTTCTAATTCTGATTAGTAATATTAAAGTTATTCCTATTTCATATATTGTCGACACCTTCAATGTATGTTATATACCCTGTGTTTTTTTTAAAAAAGAAACCCTTTATATTTTTTCAATAACTTAGTTGATCTTGAACCAATTTTGATCATTTTTGGCTGAATGGCTGTGGGCTGTGTGAAAGCTAATGGACGACACTTTGAACACTTCCTCTAACAGAATGCTTTGTTTTGTCAACGTTTTTGACTTGACTGTTACCTGACTTTGCTGTCTGATTTTGATATTTATCATTGTGAACATTAGTCAGATTTCTTGCTTGTATTACAAGGTACAGTAGGAAAACAGAAAACTGGTGTGATGCAAAATAAAATACACAGGCCTTTCCCCGACTCGTAGTTATTCTGTTCTATATAGTCATGCCAGAGTTCTTGCTGCTTTATCACAATTATTTTGCCATCTTAAATTGCTGCTCTGCTTGTTCTCCTTTCTCATTCCATCCGCCCCCCTTTCTGGAGTAGTCCTTTCAGAGGTCCGGATTTAAGAGACCCCTTTATTTGTCCGCTGTACTACCGTGATGTCCTTCCCCGTAACCTGTCCACCCTGACTGGCTTGCCATCATTGGATCCACCAAACCTACTCTTCAGTTCAATCACCTAACTGCCTTCTCCAACACGTTGTTGTCCATTTGACTGTTCTACCTCGTTGTTGTTTATATTGTATTAATGAACTTAATGAATGTCCTGCCTGGTGCTGTCCAGAGGATGATGGGCTTCCCCCTTGAGTCTGGTTCCTCAAATGGTTTCTTCCTCTTGAGGGAGTTTTTCCTTGCCACTGTCGCCTTTGGTTTACTCTCTGGGGACCTTGGGCCCAGGACTATGTAAAGCACTTTGTGACAATGCTCCTTCTTAAAGGAGCTATATAAATAAAACTGAATTGAATTCTTAAGGTGTATGTCTGCCAAAAATGATCAAATTCGGCTCAGGATCTACAAAGGCACTGCAAAAATAAAAGGGGTCTTTTTTTGAAACACCGTGTAAATACAGACGCGCGTGCATGCACACACACACACACACCTAGACAACTAATAAGCACAACCAGTCAATTGGCCATAAGTTTAAATTTTAACTGGAATCAAGAAGCATGTAGTGATGGAAACAAGACACACAAGGGAGGCAGTTTGGGGTAAAATAGACAGATTACACATGTATGAATGTATAGATTATGCTTTTTGGACAAAATTGTTGGATGAAAATCAGAAAGTAATTTGGTGTTAAGCTGGTGTATACTTCGAATGAAAAAAATTAAAACAATCTGGTGTTCACCACAGTGACCACTGCAACTTTTGTGCAGGCAGACAATCAGAACTTTGGCGACTATCATTTCTTTTGGTTGGAATCATCCACTCTCTGAAAATGTCCAAAACATACGTAGTCAGTTGCACAACTTAATGACAGTTTTGCAACCAAAATGAATGAACATGAGAGAAAGCTTGCTAAGGTCGTTTCTGGACTTTCACATCTGTATGACAGTTTGTGGCAAAAAATTAAACACATACAAATGACCAACAATTCATTTATAGTGTTTTGTTATTTTATACCTGAAAGTTTCTGCTGCTGCGTATGTTGGCCAGGTTTCTATTGTAAAAGAGGTGTTAAATCTCAATGGGACTAAACTGGTTAAATAAAGCTTACATAATAATAAAAATTTGTGGCAAGAAATTGGCACAAAACTTGATGAAAGAAAAATAAAAAAAAAAATCTCACAAAATCATTGTTCACCCCTTCTGTTGGTAGGATGAATTACAGGTGCAATATGTGTATTTTTTTTAATATGCTATTGTTTGTCTCATACATGGGTTTTGGCTTCAGCTAGTTAAGACATCTTTTTAAGTTTACCCCGACCTTATACCATTGGGGTGTTGGGGAGGAGTTCTGTATTGCAGTGTAGTCATCAGGGATGTTGCTGATGAGAATTGTACAAACTACATGATTAAGTAAAGGTGTGTGAAACAACATGCGAACCCACTCCCCTGACCTCCTCATCACTGTTCTCCTCCTGCTCTTTGAATTTCTTTATGTCCCTCTTTTTCTTCTCGTCCACTTCTTTCTTCTTGTCCTTCTCGGGCAGGATATTGTCCAACCAGGCGAGGTCGTGCTGGGAGAACACAAAGTCCAGCATTTTCCGCACCACCATCAGCCCGAGAATCTGAGGAGATGACACAAGAACACTCACACTGTCAGTACGCATCCGTGAATTAACATTTGACAACCACTCTTGTGTACAGATTCAACCCACATTCATACCATGACAGGGAAGACAATGGCTGCTATGGTTGACTTGAGGATCCAGAGTACAGCCAGGCAGATGATTTGCACCAAGGTGAAGAGGTGCACCTTCCTCAGGGGAACTTGGCGCAGGTATATGAAGTCAGGCTGGTGCTTGGCTGGCATCAGGTAAAGTTTGATTCTATCCCAGAACTTTGGGGGAAGTAAGTGAAAAGGAGACTTTAAAGATTATAAAGATGTTTCTCACCACTTTAGCGCCAAGACAGGATTTAGGAATTAAACATGTCTAACATGTATGCAATCAAAAGGGCAAACATACCTGAATACCACTGAGAGAGGCCACCCCCATGTACAGGAACACACCATAAAGCACCGGCATGGGGATAAACTATCAACACATGATAGTGATAGAAATACCTTACTGACAGCTCTTATTCAGTCAAGTTAATGTCCAGATACCAGTCTGAAAGTACAATTTAAGAGTAATACCAACCCATGCTAAATGCACAGCAAACAATATTTTTCTATATATTGCTCTATCATCATAGTACAGCTTTAATTTTAAAACTGATGAACAACTGATGATTTCAGGAAACACAGGGTACACCCTTCAAGTGATGATAGCAGTTGAATCCACCACACAGCATACACTCCAACTCTACGCACAATTAATACACACTTGATCTACATGTCTTTCGACTGCATGCCAGATTGAAACAAAACACAGAGCACATTGCATGGGAATCACCCGGAGACCACAGCGCTAACCACTCACCCAGCATTTTGCTATCTTTCGGTTACCATGTTAATTATTATTATGGGTTTTAGGGGTGTCATTAGGCCTATTTTAGCGCCCCCCAATTAAAAGCGCATTTAAAAACATTTTCCTAGGTAAGTTTGCCATTGGCCTCTCCTAGTAAAGACTCAGCCCCCCTATCCATCATCAAGACTCAGCCCATCCATATCATTCATCATCATTCCAACTATGCCCCCGGTTATAGGTTACTGTGTGCTGGTGCCTCACCTGCAGTATAGGTGCAAGGAAAATGGAGGCCCCCGTTAGAACAAACACCAAAATTCCTGTGAGTCTCTGCTCCCTGGACACAAACACAGACATGCAGAATGATTAGAATGTCAAATGTGGAGTGAGGCATAAAGAGCTCATTTTTATGTATATTTCAGAGCCATTAGTCTTTCACTGCCCATCTATTCCCATCACCCCGTCACACTCTCACTCTCACCGCACTCCCAGGAACTGTGGCTGTTCCCCGGGGGCACTGCACTCGCTCTCCATCTTGAGGGAGTCGATGTGTGCGATGGAGATGACAGTAGCAGCCACATACCAAGGCAGTCCCAGGAAGGAGCAGGTGGCTATTAGGATAGCGACCCAGAACAGGTCCAGGTGGTACCCGCACCCCTTCTATCCCATAGACCCAGAATGAAAGAATGTCAAGCAGAGATGCAGAACATAATGCTGAATTTTAGGCAACATGGAAAATACCACAACAGACACACAGGGCAATCACCGTAGTTACCCTAGTAATCATGTAACCTACACATAAGTATTCTTTAAACATAGAAATCTAGCAGAGTTGGGCCCATTCATGAATTGCATTGAGAATGCATGGTAGATTACTAGATTCCAATTCAATTCCTGGAGTGGGAATTCAAATTTGTCCCTGCTCTAGAGAAACTGAATTTGGAATTGAATTGGAGTTACAGGAAACAGAACTGAATTCCACTTAATTTCAAGAAATTCCACTTCTAAGATGTTGCCTTGATTTGCTAAATATTATTTATATAATATTAAGTATTTTATAAAATAACAAACATTACAAATACATTTGACTATAATTTATGCATGCAATATAGTTTATCAGCTTTTTTCATTCAGAAAAGGTGAATCTGTGCATAGTTCACACTGCAGAATTATCATCCAGAATAATTATATTGTCTGACACTGGCTTGACTTTTCTTGACTTTTGGATTATTACTTTTTTGTGTATGACCTTGGACTCTTTTGAGAACCACATTAGTGTGCGAACCCTGGGCTAAAATGTTAATATTGAGATTTGGATTCCCTGAAAATGGATGAAAGCTCTAAAATACCTGCAAAGACTTATTTTGGTGACGCAGTTCTAACACCATCAGGGAATCATAGTGCAATCTGTAACCATTGTTCATGCATCCAGCTGAGCAGCATCCCACTATAAAAGGCATCTTTGGGAACGCAGTAAAACTGGCTTCTATAGGATGCATTTGGGAGTGTTGCATTCTGACATTTTCCATGAGAGAGACAAAGTTGCATAATTTTACTGAACATCTCTTGCAGTTATGTTCCATTTTTTCAGTATTAGCATGCATGTGAGAATGTTAATTTTCATAAACATTCCTTTAGAGTTACCACTGCATTGTACTATGAAACAATGCAATTTTGTCATATTAAACGTTTTTTTTTTTATTTTTTGAGAGACAACATCCTGGTATTCTCAGTGGAGCAGATATATTCAGCAGCAACAGCTCAGATGGAGTTATCTAAGCCTGCCACGCCATGGTGAGGAGTCCTCTCCCGTATTGGAAACGCAACTAGAACTCGTTCCCTTGCTTGGTCAAACTGGCATCCCAATACTTACCATTCCTGTCTCATTTACATCTCTAAAAAGAATTTTCATAGATGCTGATAAGATTTTTAGCCCTGACAAAATGTCATCATGGCAGTGTGAAATTCAAACAGCTAATGATGATTTCATGCAATTAAATGTAAAAATAGATCAATAAAAATATAATCAATAAAATGACATTAATGAATCAATAAAAAGTACTTATTTTTTAAGATTTGAGGCACATATTACTGAAGTAATCCATACCAAACACATTTTCTCCACTTTATGTAGAAAACCTCCATTTGAAAATGTCAAAATATTTCTGTTAAAGTAATCCTTTACTTGTGTAGTAAAATAATCCTTTAGTAGTATAAATATATTATGGCGTTGATTTTCTACAGGTGTCTCAATTCTACAGTCATAATCTGAGATGTATACTAAGAAAACCCACAAAACATGAAATTGCACAGAATTTTATTGAATTCAATTCAACTTCTGGACATTCCAATTCAATTACAATTCTGCTTTCTGTATGGTATATTCCAATTCCAACTCCAATTCCATTTCCTGTTTTGAATTTCAATGTATGAGTTCATTCAGGAATGGCCACATCCCTGACACCTAGTTGAAAAAACAAGGTGGCTAAAGCTTACAAAAGCTAAGTTGGCACCTGTTACATTTTCTTACCTTGAGCTTGTTTTCCTTGCGGTTGACAATAACAGCACTGATCTGCTGATCCATGAAGATGAGGATGGTAACAAGGAGTGCAGGACCAATGCTGGCTAAGGACATCCACCAAGGGTTCTTCCCGAATGGCTTCACGATCCAGCCTCGGTCTGAACGAGTTGGCTGAAAGGAACAGGCCACCAGACAAGGAGCAAATGGAGACCACTTTCTGAGGTAGCATGCTTTGTGTGAAAAGTCAGGCCATGCTCACAGGCACACTGACAGGCATTACTAAATGCCACAATTATTGCCAAACAAAAAGGTATCATCCAGAGCACCCATACCTTGAACTATGTGGGCCCTGTGAGCTTGGGGGTTTGATGCCCCATTAACATATCAAGACCCACAACTGTCATAATTGATATGAAGATGGAGAAATCAGTGATGAGCTTCCAAAGCTGGATAATCAGAAAGACAAATAATTTGAGAAAGATAGAGGTAAACCAGAGAGGCATAAATAGCCAAGAAACGATGTAGTGGATTTTAAAAGAACGAAAAAGAAGTTAAAATGATTATAGTACTAACATCAACATTGCTAACTCTTTAAAATGAATCAAATAAGTCAAGCATTGTATTAATTTTCAACATGAATTTACTAGATTTAGAAAGAATAGATTTTGAATGGTCATTTATTTATTTGGAGTACAACGTTTCAGTAACCCCTGATTTAAAGGGTGAGTGATAATGGGGCTTGGGGGGGGAGAGAAGTCTGGGACCTTGATATTTGTTGGGACGTGCAGTTTGGGGGTGTCCAAGTTCAGTACGTAGTCCAGCATGCAGAAGGCGAGAATGGAAATAATGATGGCAAAGTCACTGATGAGGGTGCGGCACTGGAGTAGAGAAAAGGATTGGAAGGTAGATTTATTTTCAGCATGACTATCAACTTTAATTCCTGAATAACGTGAATAAACCTTCACATGCCTCTCTTTCTATGAAACACTTCCTGACAGGATTAGTGTTTTCTGTATATATAACTGTTGATGAATAGTAATGAATTATACTGGTGAAAGTCTCTGCCTCCCATTCGTTCATGTTCCTGTTTTCATTCAGTTTTACTGCAGACTCCCCCCACATCTTACCTTGGTGGGAAAGTAGCGACTGAATTTGAACTTCTTGAGAGAGACAGTCATGGAGTATGTGCCAAAGAAGAGAATGAAGGACATCAATGCGAGGTCTGGAACATACTTGCAGGAGTTTCCTACCAGGGTGCCACCATAACTCAGACACTTCTTCTTAGTGAGTTGGCTCCAGTCTAGAGCTGTACCATTCAGCTGAGAGGCAGAATAGCAACAGATAGAGTGAGACAGAGGGGTAAGACAATGGAGAATTTTTGTAACAGGTGAGTGAAGGACAAAAAAGAAAGGATTAAAAGGAAATAGGACAATCAAGCAGAGAAAATCATTTACAATGACAGATCAAGACTGACACATGAGACACATTTCTTACCAAGTGAGACCCAAATCATTGCAGCAGTTTTGCTGAGATTGACAAGCATGGAGATTAGGGGTATGGTTACGTACCAAAGACAGATTTCTGGTGCTATCTGTTCCTGTACGGGCAGATATGTTGAACATTGAATCTACTGTTCTTGCACAGAACAAAGAGGAAGGGAAAGAAACAGAAGAGATTTGCCCGATCAGATCAATAATGCAGTACAAATTTTATAAGAATATATTATCAAAGTATAATTATATATTAATTCTCGAGACAGCAATTATGCAAATAACAGCATTCAAATGTCAGTTTTTAAACGGTCAAACATATACAATCGAGTTTATTCCAAAAACCCTTGAAAAGGACCTGGGGCTGCTCTCATAATCAATTTAAAATATTCTATCACTAAACCTAAGGACAGAAACTGATACTCAGATTTGACATCAGTGGAACTGTGAGTGTAGCGCAATTACAAAAATTATGCAGATCAGTTTCAATGACATATAATTTAGACTCTGCATGGCAGTACATCAGATCTGCTAGACGTTGCTTGGCTGGAAGTAAATAGCAAATTCCAGCAGACCTGAGCAACACCACTGATCTGTTCCTTTACATCATCATCATCATCCCATGCTATCAGCATTTTTCATATTGAATGTTCATCTAATGCTCAACCGATGGCTACTTGTACCCACCAGCTGATAGCCACACCCTGAGGGTACTTACATTGATCGGGGCCTTGACACTCGCACTTGTACACTGTGATATATTCGAGCTTGTAGCCTCTGTTGATGGGATAGTATTTGAAGGAGCCCACTATCTTCTTGATGGCATCAGAAATGAAGATGAAGGAGATAAGGCTGGAGAAGCCCTCCTCTGTGAAGCGTGTGATGTACTTGATAATGAAGCTGGCATCTGTGGCAACCAGAACCAAGCACTGCAGGCATGAGTGCAAGCCGATCCAAAGGCGCAGCTCCATGTAGTCGAGGCTATTGTTTCTGGGGTGAGAAGATAAAATGCATATCATTTGGAGTTACAGAGGAAATTAGGTGATGTGGTGATTTCATGCATTACTTGAAGAGTCATTCGTATAGCTGTTCATCCAGCACTGTACTGCGGACCCGTTACTTGAAGATTCTGCTGTCATGTTCATGTGAGTAGTATTTAACCTAAATTACTCCAGTGAGATTTACAGCTAATCTATATTGATTACTGTATTTATGTTTCTGCCAGTAGATGCCTGAAATGCCGGTACTCCAAAAGTAGAGATGGTGCAAGAAAATTATGCAAGTGGGCGAGTGGGGGTGGCAGCACGTAAATATTTGGTGGTACTGCAGTGTCGTACTTTCCAGAGTTAGTTCGTGTGTTGCATTACTACCGGATTGGTGACCAGTTTGTGCATTTACACATTAATTCTGAGATTTCCCTGGGCCTGGTTCACCAAGAATGACAAGTTACCTGGACTGATCAGTAGACCTGCTTCTGGTTAGCTTGTGCCAGTCCTTTCTCATTTGTACCTTTGAAGGTGTGCCATCTGGCTGCAGGGAAGAGCCAATTGTTCTCCTAGGGGGTGGTTATGTTGTGGCTGAATATATATGGTTGTGGTGTATATATTGTACGTATTTTAGCAAACAGGGAAGGGACAAATGTGTAATATAAAATGTGACTCCATAGTATAGGACCTGGTTCATGTACACTTTTGTTACACATACTCTTTCCTTCTCTGTACTATTCTTGTCCACCCTCTCTGGCTATTTGTACAATCATGGATCTGCCTTTCTTTTCGAACTCACTTGCTGAACTCGTACAGCAGCTTCTCAAAGATAAGGATGGGTCCCGTTGAGCTGAGGATGACGAGTGGCTGGCCACCAAAGAAGCAGAACACCGTTCCTGCCAGGGCCGTGCCCAGGAAGCTCTCCATCACACCCTGAGCATGAGCAAGAGAGAGAGGAGCCTCCACTCCCTTTAGTATGTATTCTATGTCAGCATTTGTACAAAGGCCCTATTTTCATCTTGTCAGTGAGCTATTGCATGTGTACAGAATATGGCATAATGGAATGGGTTCTGTTTTTTGTCTGTTTTTCTCATATGTCGTATATGTGAAGTGTCAACGGTGGTATATTATTATTTGCTTATTTTTACAGCCACAGTGTGGATGGTTATCATGGACAGTCTATCAGCAAATGGATTTAACCCAGTGGGAGTTAATTAAGAACCCGATGTGAAATTGGTGCACAGCAATCCCATGCACTGTCAGTGTTGAAGATTCTTTTTCTCATCACTAGCTGATGGTGCTGGTGAAGAAAGTAGCTGGTCTGCCAGGAGGCTGTCATTCGTTAGACCAACCTGGTAGTTGTCAGTGGCATCCCCCAGCAGGCCACCAAAGGTAATGGCATTGGTGATGCAGCCCAGGTAGATGAAGAGCACTGCTGATATCGATTGGATGTGAAAACCCTCATAGAAGTCACTGAACAGCCAGGGTAGCTTCCGTTTGATGTCCAGGCACAGACCGCCACAAAACCTTTTGCATAGTATATTATGGGTCAGACCAATCCAGCCTGTTGTGTTGGTTTTAGCACTAGTGTTTGTGATATAAAGTTAAACATCTTTTCACTCAGTAAAACTAAATACCTTCGTAAATGAGACTTTCAGTTTTGTTATTGTTGCATGTTCTTTAATGCTTCACTGAAATTCAAACTTTTTAATCTTTGGCTGAGTTCTTGTGATACCATATTATCTTTTATCAACATAATCATACAGCCATTACATGATTTATATCATTAAATACATTTGAAAATTAATATATTTTAGAAGAGACCAGACACTCATATCTTAAGCAGGTCATACTCTAATATTTTAACTAATCCTAAATTCCTCATCACTACACCTATGAATTAACAACTTACTTTCCAGTAAACAGCAGCTCTTCTCCCAGTTCATGTGGCATTGGCATCTCCTCATCGCTGTGGGTGCCCCCACCTTTTCCCGCTGCCCCATTCATCTGGCCCAACTCATTAAGGGAGAAGATGGACTTCCTGAGCACGTAGACAACATGAATGGATGGAACTTCTGGTGCTCATTAACAAATTTTTCTTTAAGATATATGATAATTGTAATTATTGTTTGCACAGAGCCTTTCTTTGCACAAATAATATTTCATTTTCTTTATTATTTATTTGTACATCACTGAAGAGCACTCACAAAACCAACTGAGGAACATCTCTGACCTCATGTCAGCAGAAGGAACCTTTTTGGGGGGATCAATACGAATTTTGGCATCCCACTCCCCAGGGGGCAACACGATGACCTCATCTAGGAACTCATCAATGCCAGCAATAAGGTCATCTCGGTCCCTGGCCTTGTATGCCACGTCACTGAAGAGCTACAGGAAGCCCAAGAAATACATTTGATACACTGAAGAATCTGTCAGATGAGCAAAAGTAGAGTTAAGAGGACCACATCATGTCTGCTGCCACACTTACATCATCCACCATGAGAGTAGCCATGGCTCTGCCAATCTCAATGTAGGACTTGTCTTTGCCCACAGGCCACAGCAGCACAAACAGGAACCTTTAAGAAGTATATAGATACCCCATTCCACCAGCAGAGACAGAAGCAGAGATCAATGATACATAGTACTTGCAACTGAAGTCCATTCCTCTCTTACAACACACCTTTCGTCTTCACACATTGCTCCTGAATTCCCAATAAAGTATCTACAGTTGTGGTCAGAAGTTTACATACACCCATCATGGGCATGAATGGCATGGAAATTTTGGGCTTTTAATGATTTCTTTGAACTGTTCTTTTTCCAGGGTGAAATGATTGTATAGCATACATCTTTAATGACTTTTAAAAAACAAGAATTTGGTGCACAAGTTTGAATTTATTTTGGATTTTCTCTAATTCAAAATTATACATTGTAATGGAAATTACTGATATGCATTGTTTTAGAGCTTTAGTAAGCAGTGGAAATATACCAGAAGGGAAATATGACCATATAAGGAATATGTATTTC
>JAACJT020000095.1:21097468-21143250 GCA_009936485.2 Gymnarchus niloticus
TATACACACACACACACACACACACACACACACACACACACACACACACACACACACACACACACACACACACAGCTGGTTAGCTAAACCCTAAACGTATTTGACCTGTATGCCATTTTTTTTTAGGGTGAGAAGACCCAGTGCATTGGAAAATACCAAAAATCTTGTGGATATTTTTGCATACTATTTTCAGCCCTATTCAAGCCACTGAGGCTCACAGTGACAGGTGTTGCAATCCAACACTGACGCAGTTCATATTGTTAAAACCTGACAAGACACACCCAGGTCAAATGACATTGGATAGTTTAAGCTCTGAAGTCTCAAAAGGTGTTGCCACCTGAGAATCTGAGATGTAAGCAGGCTACTTTCTTTCAGCAAATACTCTAAGAGAAACATTGCAGGAGTTTAATTTTTACTAAACCCTTTACTACTGTGAAGATGTGGTGAGGGACTCAATGATGAGCAAATTGGCATAGGTTTGGTTATGGAAATTCAACCCATGGTTTTGGTCACCTCAATTGTAGATCCAAACATGTTGGATGGGTTCGAGGCCCTATTCATCCAATGGCTCCACAGACCTTCACTTACATGCTGACAGTGCTCTAGGACATTCAAGTGAAGAGCAGGATCACACCTGAGCCACCCAACCATCTTCTACCTGCTCATCTTGATCAGGCTCACAGGAGGGCTAAACACAGCAAAAGGCTCAAAGCTAGGGTACACCCCAGATGGGATGCCAGTCCATCACACAAACAATTAACATGTGCTTTGGGCAATCATGAGACATTCATAAGCCTAACCGCATGGCTTTGGACTGCTGGAGGAAACCGATGTCAAACAGGTAAACATGCAAAGTCCACACACACGGAGTGGAGGCGAGATTCAAACTCCCAATCCAAATAATGCTAGCCCCTGTGCTCCTCCCCTTAAGCTACAGAATATTGAAACGAAAGCCACCCACCACCAGTAGGAGTTAAATGAAATCAACCACAAAGCTTTAGAAACCTCAGAATCAGAGAAGCAAGTACATTTTCTCTTGACCTGAAAGTACAACCATCCCAATTACAACAGGGTTGTTCTATATTTATTTGAATTCCCATAATACACCCGTTATTCAGTCCTGCTTATTCCAAGTCTGCACACATGACCAGAGTGCTAAACATGTCAAACCCCAGCTAATAAAAAAAAATTTCAAAAAAAAAAAAAAAAAAAAAGAACTCCAGCTACAAAGATAACTCCCAGAATCTAATGTGCCTCATTTAAATGCCAAATGCAAACAACACCCATGGGATGCAATTAATAAGCCAACATCAGTCACTCACCCCTTTACAAAATGATACGCTTACCATTGACACCTGGGCTATCTTAGTTGCAGCTGTGACTTTCATTTTATTTTAGCTTTTCCTGTCAATGCTTGAAGATCTGATAACACCACCTTTTGCGTGCATTCCTGTTTTCACACTGTGCAAGCATACAAATCCAGCTAGGTAGGTATTTTCATCCCTTGTGGGTTTGTCAAGCAAATACAGAGCAGCATAGAGAGGTCGCTGCTGCACACAGCTGCAACCTGCAACTCATGAGCAGGAAAAAAAAAAAAAAGCACAAGGTGAACACAAGGCCTTCGCAAACCACCGCCAAACCCATGGAGCTAGCTAAGGGTCCCACGCATCATTTGCATAAGGAGCTGCAACGCAAAGCTAGCAGCACAGGCCTGGTACCCTAACTTTATGCTGATTGGCATGCAAACAGACTACATCAACCCTTGCGTGCTTGATCATATTACACGTCCATCTGAAAAGTGTGGGATGTTGTGCAAGTGTAATATGTAGTGCAAGTATCAGTCTACAACTCCTTGCATAATCAAGTCTCTGTGCTTGCTCATCCCTGTGCTTGATGGTGAGTCTCTGTGCCACAATACCACTTTGTGAGCACATCTCTGTGTCCTCGAGCATATCCACACAAGCGTGTCAGCCTTTCCTTCCTCTCTCATGGTGCACACCCACGACAGGCTACTTGGCACAGGCAGATGGGAAGCACTTCAAACCGACACGCAGCCGGATCCCTGGAGAAGCTGACTCCATCTGGCAGCCACCACAAACACTAAATTATGGCCCACAGAGATGGATAGTGGAGAAGATCTAATTTCGCACTCCTGAACAAGAACCAGACTGACCATCGGTATAGCAAACACAAAGAGGATAGGCAGCATAACAGAAATTTTGAGGCCAGCTGACCAAAAGGGGGTATCGAGGGTTATATGGCAATTGGCATCAGCTGATAAGGGTGCCCGCGTGGCTGATTAACAGAAGCGCTGACAGATCTGCCCTAGAATAAATGTTAGGAGTGGATTCCTAACACTCAAATTGATTTTACCAGCCATCATTAATAGATGCAGTGTTACTGTAGCGTTTGTGTAGTTTTATTTGTCTTGTTTAGTGGGATAATCAGCTTGCCAATAACTGTTCACTGGCTAGCTTGTTTGTCTGAAGCTAATGTTAGGTATCTGGCTTTAAGTTCAATGTTTATCAGCTTGCTAGCAAGACAGAAATAGCCCGATTTCCAAGCCATCATAACTAGCTATGTTAGTCAAAACTTTCACTGAAAATCACACATCGGTTTGAATTTCTCAACCATTTTATTTCCAAAACTTTTAAAACATTATTTTATATTGTGTCAAATGTTTAAGACACTAATAGATATACACAACATAGCTTTGTGTAATCTGCTGTCTCGTTAAAGTGGTGGTGCACACAGGGCGAGCACAAATCGTGATGTGTACTGCAAAAGAGGCTTGTTCAAATTAACACAAGTCTCCGCACACCAATCTGTCTTAGAACACTAATATCCACAATTTAATGTTCAACAAACCATGGTATCAGTCACAGGCTACAATAATTATGTACATTATACTGTAATGTGTAAAGTAGCCGCTGCGGTGCACTTTGTTGTTGCATTTAAGTATTTTCAAATGTATTGATTTGTCATTTGATTTATTGTTTGAATTTTGTATAATTATTATTGCGTAATTAATTGCTTACTTTGGAATTCATAGAAATCCAGTTTGATTTGTACAGCTACCAGTTTATACTGCTAACTTTCGATAATCCACAGTATTTTAAAACCTATTTTTAATTCAACTAAAAAGGCATTTTTCCTTTTGAGTGTTTTACTTGTTAAATGTTCAAAAGGTAGGCGGTTCAAGTTCTTGTGCTGTTTTTTTAATAAGAAAGAAAAAAAATAGATCTTCCATCAGCCACTGAAAACCCATACTGATGAACCACTAAAAGGGGGTGTCCAAAAATATCCAAGTTGGCACCATTTAGCAAAAGACCTGCTTCTTCCTGATACACGCCCATTTCCCTAGAAACCTCAACGTCCCCCCGCCACTTCCAGAAACAGAAGTTGCCAGTTGTAGGTCCCGATAGACTCGTTTGAAATCTAAACTCAGTTCTGTTTTTAATTAAAGGACTTTGAAAAGAATAAATTTGTGTGAACTGTCAATTCTTATAATTCACTTATGATTTGTGAAAAACACATAACTAAAGCGACAACCCAAAAGTTTTTGCCAAAAGTTTTAGCCAAAATAATGTGTCAATTTTACACCTGCTGGAGCATTTTTGGTGTAAAACTTCATGATAATTTCATCTTGACTTGAGCAAACCTACTGAAATGTAAATATGAGTTATTGTTCAGAAATCATACTTCTGCTCTTGTGTGAAAGCACACAGAGCCCAACAACAGAACCACAGAGACAGGGGAAAAAGGACATTATAAGCCAAAGTGCTGAAAAAGAATGAACACAAAAAGAAGGAAAACTAACCATCAAGCCTACAATTCAGTAAAAACAGATATGGTGAAAAACCACTTGGCAAGAAAGGAACTCAGGGTTCTGTTTCGACAGGAAGTTGAAATTTCACCAAAGAGATGAGAAGAGCAAAGAGGAAAGGCCTGCAGCCATTTTACAACTGTCCTCTGTTCACGCTAAGAGGTCAAACAGCAGAAGATATCCTCAATTTAGCTTCTTTGAAAGAAAAACGACATTCTGTTTACAGAGGGGCTATGTCCAATTTAACGCACTGCACTGTAGACACTACTCACAGCATGCAAGTGTGTGCTACGCACCGTCCTCCAACAGCTAATGAGACTGGCACCTGTATAACCTCACATAAACCTCTGATATCCTGGTCACAAGCCCTGATCCTGGACAGCCCTTCCAAGGCTGGATTTACCTTCTACACTTGTTTACATACCTAAATGCTGTTACAGACACCTGCCGCTGACAAGCTGTTGTTTCCAGGGGTCAAAGAAACTAAACTATGCAAAAATATAGTTCTAGTGCCAAAATGGATTTAATTAAGACTCCCATCCCATAGCATCTGCTTACTGTCACCAATGGTCTTGATGCTTGCAGACTAGTAGTAATCACCAGATGACTGAAATTCTAAGTATGGATCAATGGAACAGAATGTTAAAAGCCTTAACTAAAAATGTCCTTAAATACTGAAAGTAACAAATCAGCATTTCTGTAGGGCAATGCTAGTGATAGCTATTCTACATGCAGGCGAATCATGGAGGCACTAGACAATTGAAAACAACAGGTCTCTAATACAGAACAAATGAAAACGCAGACAGCCTGTCAGCTTAATCCCATTTTTATCCTTCAAATTTAAGCTGCCAGAATCATACTTCTTGTAATAAATGCATTTGTGAATTTTTGCTTAGAACATCAGCTCATCAAACACCTGTTCAAAATTCTTGTGCCCTACCAAATGACGATCATGCACAGATTACCATGATTAAACCAAAAATAAAAGAATCTTAGCCTGACGTTGATGGGTGCTGACTTTGACATTTCACCCTGGAATGTGTATTTGGGAGACAGCCGTCACTTTGCCCTGTCTTTGTCCTTTCTCATACACTCCCTGCCATTATATTATGCTCGGAAGTCTCACCCACTTGATGAGGGACTTGGTCAAACAATGTATCTATCGGGCACCTAAATTTAAAAAGTTGACTGCTTTCACTTTCACAGTAAACAGGAATACCTTATGGGAACCCCTTGGACTCCTGTTTAGTGTATATTTGGCGACAGGTCGTATATTTAAGGCAATGAGGAGTCGTGAAGGGCATCCTCGGCAGCAAACACACACCTGGACACGTACGACAGCTTCAGGAAGGAGAAAGAGGCTGTGTAAAGCATAAACGCGTGCCGTTTACCCCATTTACTTAACGATCAGCAGTGTTACTGCACGACAACGCTTCACACTGACGCGATCATGTCGTGGAGCAATCCTTTCGAAGCGTTGCGAAAATGCAGTTATGCCAGTCGACACAGGAGAAGTGCTCG
Source organism: Gymnarchus niloticus (assembly GCA_009936485.2). Lineage (NCBI taxonomy): Eukaryota > Metazoa > Chordata > Actinopteri > Osteoglossiformes > Gymnarchidae > Gymnarchus > Gymnarchus niloticus. Next base: position 21,102,816 of record JAACJT020000095.1, read on the forward strand.
ATGTTCATGCATGTGAAGGTTCCGATTATTTTTCGATTCGCTCTAACACTGATGACCACGAAGCCCTGGACTGCGTGTTTTGAGACGCACACTCGGATGCACCGCTCTTCTCCATTGCGGCACCCAGCCCCGGCCGCAGGTTCGAGCCACCATTTACCTGCCAGTGTCGCTCGGTGTGGATTCCCTTATGAAGCTGGTCGCTAGCCTCCCGTGGATGCCGACATCAGATCGTGATGAGACACGGTGCTATGCCGCTTGTACGGAGGACGAGCAGCACACTTCCACTCTCCGAAAAGCTCCTAGCAATCGCGTACTGTCAACTCGCTCCTTCACTTTCTCGTCTTCTGTGTTTCCGTGCTCAAGGTGGGTGGAGCATTTTTCTTGCAAGTAAGGAGACGTCAGAAATGCCCCCACCAAAAAAAAAAAAAGAGTGCGAAGCTGCCTTTAGCGAAGGGGGGGATAAACTGCATTTTACAGATCTTGTTCGTTTTTGTCGGCTTGATTGTTTTATTCTGATGATGTGATATAATTAGACAGGAATGTTGCCCAAAAGGCACTGAGGCGTTTAGGATTTGTGCCAGTTTTAAGTCCAGTGTTTTATTTTAAAGCAAACAGTTTAAATCAAATGTATGCTCTGTTTAACCATAGCCCCCATTTATACCCATGAACAGCTATATACATTCAAAAGGAAATGTTTAATGAAATATTTCAAAATTTAACGTATTGTGTCATGTTTGTTCAAACATGATAATAGCAGTAGACTCATTTGTGTTGCAAAGGTGAATACGTACTTTAACAAAAAAAACACTGAATCAGTTACATTTTAAAAAAGGTTTTATTTATTCTTTTTATTTCTTTTTACCATTTATTTAGGGAAATCTGTAACGTTCCTTTGAAATGAAAATTTACATTACTCTGCATAAAACATCACATAAACATCAAAATAAATTATTCATCTGGTCTCGTCTATTATATATTCGGGTGAAGGGAGAAATCAGAATCTACCGTATTACAGGTACTAAAAACGCTCCAAGTACAAAGCTGTAAAAATGACAGCAGGCAGGCAGGCAGAGGGGGACAGCAGAGGCTAAAAGCTTCCTCGCTACCCGTGTCTCTAAGCTTTTATCTGCGCTCCCTAAAACCCCAGCAGCTCCATCGCGGACGTGCCTCGCCCTCTCGGACGCACCACGTCACTCCGAGGCCTCGGCCCCTCCCGTAACTGGTGCTCAACCGGGACTCGAACATGCAGGAGAGATGTTTGCGGTCCCTCTCCATCTGTCGCCACCCCTTTTCAGAAACCACCCCAGTCCCACACTACTAAACGCAGAGGCCACCCCTGGTGGTCAGGAATTCGGCGGGTCCTCCTCTTGGGCCTCCCTGCAGTCCTTCTCACTCTCCCTCTGGATCTGTGTCCTGTGACCCCCAGGACTTATGATGTATGCCTGAAGGACAGATTTATGAGGTGGGTATCAGGGCTGAGGAAGGAGGGTTGGGGGGTTAAGGGGGTATTTACATCAATTTAGAGTAGGAGGGGGTGTAGGGATAGGGAGGATTGGGGTGAGGTGGGGACTAAATTGAGGAAGTTCCTCAAGCCTGGAGATGCCCCTCATATTGACACCTCATATTCCCTTGTATCCTGGAAAAAAAACATACAGGAAGAAAGCAAGATATTGTGATTAATAAAAAGATAGTACATAATACCCATTCATAAGAACCAGTTACATAAATTGTAAGAACTGTAAATTGTTACAAAGTAAGATATAAATTTCTTTATTAATAGACAAATAAGTACCACAACCCTCACCAGGTGAAGTAATTTGAAGGTTAAATAATGGGATAGACAAATGAGTAATTACTAACCATTTGCTAATATAGTCTCAAAATCTGATACACAATCAGTAGAAAATACTTCTTCCAGACAAACCAAGTCTCAGATTTATTTAAAATGTAGATATTTGTTTTAGACAGAATGTTATCTATGCTGAATTTAATACCCAGCTAAATAAAAAAGATTCAAATAATAAATCTGATGTAAATGCATATTATATGGTTATTATGGGTGAACCTTTGTCTTAAGTACCTTGACAACAAGATGATTTAGCTAGCTAACACTTTTTAAACAAATGTAGAACTAAAATGGCATGCCACAGTGGGTTGGAAGTTTGAATTACTGCTTTGGACACAACATGTTGTTTTACCTGGTCAGTCAAAGAATAGTAAACATGTAATTGTAATTGCTGAAACTGCAAAGCCCTCTAAGGGTAGTGACCTAAGTGTGGTGTTTCCACAGTGCTATATCAACTGGAGCTTGATCTTCTGATTTAGCCTCCTTTGGTGAACCAGTCTTCAATCCAAAGATCCCCATGAAACATTACAAAAAAAAAAAAAAAAGCTGAGTACTCTGCCGAAAACGGGGTATTCAGTGCACACCACTGGAGCCAAGTCTAGGGGTGATGTTCACTATCTGGTGGCTGGACCATTCATGTACCCCGGCTGTCCGAAATGGCTGTGATGGGCCATTTTGTGGATTCACTATCTGGAAGGTGGTAGGTGGAGCTCAGACGCAGTGCCATTTGGACGGCAAGCAAGATCAGGATGACCCAGACAGATCAGTCCTTGGCAAAGTGCACTGGCTTTAAGAAGGAGATGATGAATTTTTCCGTTTGTGAGTTGAATTTAACTTACACTACCAGGAAAAATTTTCCAGCATGCAAGGTGAAACCTGGTACATTGAGTCTGAATGGACCACATTCAAAGCATCTATTTTTGCAGCAGCCGAAAAGAGGCGTGGCCAGAAGGTGGTTGGCGCCTGTCATAGTGGTATCCCTTGGACCCACTGGTGGAGACCAGTGGTGTCAGAAGCTGTCAGGGACCAACACGCTAGGAAGGCTGCAGAAAGATAGCCTTGGAGGTGAAAACTTGTGCATGGAAGAAGTTTCGAGAGGCCAAGGAAAGTGACTATTGGGTAACCTCAAAGAAGAAGAATGGGGAAGTGCTACATTACTTTGGGGATATTATTGAGCAGTGAAAGGTAATGTTTTGAAAAACTCAAGTGGTGGATATGAGCTCTCTCTCTTGAGCTCTCTCTCTCTCTCTCTCTCTCATCGCTGTGGTGGTTGGAGGGCTCTGTGGTGAAAAGGTGGCACAGGTGGAAACATCGGTCAAGAAATGTTTAAAGCACTGGAGGTTCTTGGTGACCTGGTTGACGCACCTCTTTAATAGTGTATGGAATATGAGCAATGTACCTCTAGCCTGGCAAACAGGGGTGGTGGCTTCTATTTTTAAAAAGGAGGACAAGGATGTGTTTCAGATACAGGGGGACCCCTCTTTTCAGCCTCTCTGAGAACACCTATGCTTGGTTACTGGAGAGTAGACTCCAGGCAATAGCTGAATATTGGATTCAGGAGGAGCAATGCAGAGAATCAGCACCTCCAAATCCATGGCCATGGTACTCTCTTCGAAAAGGGTGTATTCCTTAAGGGAAGAGAATCTGCCCTTAGGGAAGGAGCTTATGAACCTTGGAATCTTGCTCATGAATGGTGGTAAAAGGGAACATGAGACTGACCGGTGGATTGGTTGAGTTGCTGCAGTTTTGAAGGGACTGAAAAAGTGGTGAATTGGGAGCTATGTCATCAGATTAAGTTCACAGTTAACCAGTCAGTCAAAGTCCTAATCCTCAAGCAGGGTTATGAGACAGTGGAGGAACCAGATAGCTTGGGCTTGTTTGGAGATTCAACAGAATGAGCTTAAGTCTGCAGCTTTGTGAAGGGAGTTCTGGTCTAACCTGTTTGCCATGCCTTCACCATCACTGTCACCCATAAAAGTGGTGTCAAAAGATTAAATGGGAATGTTATAACTGTAACTTCATTTCGCTCAGACCTGTTTTATTATACACCAGTAATCCTCTTTTTAAAGAAAATGTTACAAGTCCCTTCAGGGGAGACCAGTTGATAAACTTGGTGAGTTGTCAATGTGTATGATTGAAGTTACTGGGAAAAATCCTTAACTGGGAGTATTTCTGAAATCGTCTCTCATGCCACGACTTTTAAGAAGCTCAATGTCAGATTCTCTGGTCCCTCAGCTAAACTCTGATTTTCAGTCTAATTTAAAATAACACCAATACAAGAAAATAAAACAGGATTACTTAATATGATATCTTAATTCTCAGCTGATAAAGGCGAGAACAGTAAATCCAAATGGGTATAATAAACAGGAAATCTATCTTAATCTGAAATGTATAATTAGACATCCAGGATATTGCATCATGGATCCGTTAGTAACAATTTTGTCGGAATTAGTTTAAAAATTAAAAATAATCATTTTTAGAGTGAGGTGGAGGCTCAGTGGGTAGTACTGTAGTCTGGGACCTCCTGTGCTTAATTTGATTCTCAGGCCCAGCTCGGACTTTGCATATGGCACCTGGTGAACTTGTTTCTTTAAAATGTGAGCATTCCCTGTGCTTCCTGAGTCAAGCTTCAGGCTCACCGCCACCCTGTTTTTCAGAAAATGGATGGATGACTTTTGAATCTCATTGATTAGTGAAATCTAGTGGCCAGGAAATATTTTTTTCTTTTCTTTTTATCCTCTCATATTCAAAAGAACAAGGATGCAGTTAAACAGCTGCACTCTTATAAAGGCATGAAAAGTCAAATCTGATGTTATTTTCTTACTAGCATAACTGTACCTCAAAACACTTATCTTTAACCACAACGAATGTGTAGCAGATATGGTGTCTACAGCAGGGTTATCATTAACAGCCCTTTTAGATCTGGTGTGGCAGTGTTCCCTCTGTATTCCAGGGCCAAAGTCGTGGAAATCTCATCTCTCCAGAGTTTACCTTCAGCTGTCACTCTCATGTTTTCTTTACCGGTGATATTTTATTTAACATTTATTCTACTTGGCCTGAATTTTATTTTGGTTGTGTTCAGGGACAGGCTAGTCTTGTGTTATGTGGTGGAAGAGCTTCCAAATTACATACAGTGCCATGCAAAAGTTGAATGTTGGATGGTAGCTATAAATTCTAGGGTGACATGAAGAGATCTTTTGAAATATGTGAACTGACAGAAATACAGTCAGTTTTACACAAAGATGACCATAATTTAAACACAATCTTTATTCTTTGCCTTAGACTTATGCGGAGTGCTGTATCTTCAGAGGTCATTTGCTCTAGTTTGTAACAAAAGCAGTTGCCATTGTATATAAAAACAATATGACGCACCATTTTCACTAGCTGATTATTGCGTGTACTTTTGTTTACCTCTTCCTATTGCTACAATGGCATAATTTGCCTTTATATCCATGCTAAATTTTATTTAGCAGACAACACCATCTGCTAAATAAAATACCACTACTACTACTAATAATAATAATAATAATGATAATGATAATATAGGTACTTAAGTAAAGCGTGTTTGAGAAACCTAATGCATACTAACATGTATGTTTGCTCAGTGCTCATACAAAGAGGGGTGCTTGCTCTGGGCTCATTCAAACAGGTACATTTGTGCAGTATTTACATGTGTCTTTTTAGGAGCTGGTAAGTGCATTGCAAAATATAAATGTTGTCAAGTTTTTGTTTTCAGCAAACTCTTATGTGTATGTGTTTTCTAGTACACACATAGGCAATGGCTGCTGACTTTGAGAAGAGGAGTACAATGAAAAACAAAGACAGTGACAGAATCATCATGGATAACCCTGATTTCTGGCCACTTCCATGTTACAATGTTTCAGGGAGCATTGTTCTCACCCCCCCAGTCTCGTAGAGAGGGTTGTCAAACTCGGTTTCCACAGTGATCTGGCTGTAGGGGTGTGGGTACATCAGAGGAAGGCGTAGGTTGGAATGATAGCGACACCTAGTGGTAGGGAGAGAAAAGTCATGTTTTCAGAGTTTACCTTCAACCATCGATTATTTTACTGATGATTACACACAAGAAACTGGTTTTACTGCTTTGCCCACGTCTCCTTTCAAAATGTATTATTATACTAATGAAAACGATACATGAACAAACTATATTGTTTATAAACTAATTAAATAATCAAAGCACTGATAAAATCAAAGCAGTTCATGTAGAAATTGTTGTGGTTCAACATTGAGAATGATGTGGTATGCCTTTATTTGTTAAATTTGAGTTAATTGGCATTATTATTACTAATTGATAACATACTGACAGTATTATGTCACCGTTAAATTGGTGGGGGACCTGTATAATATTAATATGCATCTCTTTTTATTTCTTTTGTGGCTGATGTTATATCTTGAAAGATGACCATCAGGGGAAACACCACATTTTTAAAATGTGAATCCACCAGAGCAATTTATAGCAGTATTTAGTCTCCATAGGCCTGGAAGCTGGTTAGATGGCAACCTTGTTACTGCAGTCATGGGTGCTATATCGCCACCCCTGTGCTGTGGTGGATGAAAGAATTACCCTGTCACAGTGGGAGCTGACATCAGCTAAGCATTATCTCATGTTTGTCGTATTTTTTCCAGTGTCTTACAGTGGAACACAAGGTTTTCAAACAATCATAGCAAATCTAGTCTGGCAGGCAGACAGGCAGCCACAATGAGGTTGTTTGTTCTGCATTTTAGAGTGTTTTAAAGTTAGCAGTTAAAAGGATCCTCCAGTCAGGTCTAACATTTCAAAAGGAGACCTGCTTTAAACATCACAAAGATATGATTATGATAGGGATGGAAAAAGGTCTGAGCGAAGCTATAGTAGTTAAGGGCAAAATTTCTGTTCAGTTATAGAGTCAGGAAGGTTGATGAAGTTGCAAGCATCAGGGACTGCATTGGTGATATAGCCCTCAAAAAAGGGTTGCTTACTTTGTGACATAGACGTAAGCTCCACCAAGAATAACGGACAGAAGCAGGACCAGGATAAAAATGGCAAGGGCCATGTTCCCTCCATCAAAAGAGGAATCTGTTGTTGCCTCGGCGACTGATAGCGGGGAAGAAAGATGGGAAAGGCACCAGCAAGGGAGATAAACAATGTGGAGTGATTCTAGAAATTACCCTAATGTCAAATAAAGCAAATTATGCTAACTGGCTAGCAAGTTAGCATCTGTACACATCTGTGGCCATTTATGAGTACTAGAATTGCAGTCCATAGACATCAAACCAGACACTGACTTTCACTGTGTTGTGTTGTTTAATATACTGTTGCAGTTCCATACTATATGTTAGTGATGGGACAAATAAGGTTTTCCGCACCAGGAGTGGGGGGAGTATCCTGAACTACCAATCAATGCTGGCGAAGATCATTTAGCACCATCACTGATTGGTTAGTTTAGGACACTCCCACCCACTAGGGGATTTGAAGCCTCATTTGTCCCATCACTACTAAATATTCCTCTACATGTTATGTTATACTGCACTGTATATGTTGTGTTGCACTATGTGCTGTACCAGTTTTGAATGGCTTTGTGGAGTAAAGAGTGTTACTGAATTGCCCTTTTGTGAAACACAGCATCGTGACACCACAAAAACCTTTTAAATGTACACTTCTATACAACCCCCCTGAATTTGATTGCCATTAGTGTAGTGATTTGGAAATTTGTTAGTTTTCAAAAAGAGAATAACCATAACTAAACAATAACGTGTTAATGATGACAGAGGATAGACTACCTAAAATTCCTAAAAAATAGCCAGTTTGGATGCATCTTCATGTTTCCTCAGACTAGACACTGAACACCACTTTTCAGTGAGAGAAGAAATACATGTGGAAAACTTAGGCAGACTGACTCACCTTCAAGAGCATGGTTACCAAAACAGTCATGGTTAGCTGAAAGAGAACAGGGAATGTTTTACTGACCATTGTTGACTTGTTTGAGATGTTCAATACAAATTAGAGTTTACTTTCATGTTTCTGACTTTTTCAGTGGTACTATTCATCTGTGCAGCATACATCTGAATTTTGAAGAGCGACTTTAAAAACTGACAAATCAGAGAAAAAGGCAAAGATGTGGTGGCAGTTTTGCAGGATTTCAGATGAACTTTGGACTTTCTGAACTGCAAGAAGCTAATTTTACATTTATAGGCCATCTCTCATTCCTGGACGGCATACCATGGCAGAGTGGAAGTGGTCCACTCCAAAAGGATGGATTTCCCAGAATACACTTGATGGTGATTTCTCCAATAAGCTCATAGCCTTGGTAGCACATGAAGGTGAGAGACTCCCCAGGTAAGTACAGCCTCTTGTAGAGAATCTGGTAGCCATTCTCTGGGAGGCCTGGATTCTCACAGGAGACGGAATCCTCAGCTGGTGCAAGAACAGATGAGCCAGTGGGTAAGGAACAGAAGGCAGGGTAGAGAATAGACAATGGCTGCTCTTGACCATGCATGTAGTTCACAGGTAGATATTTTCTACATCCATCCGTTTTCCATCACTACTTGGAGCACAGGACATTAGGTAGGGGACACCCAGAAAAGGATGCCAGATGCAGTTCACATACACAACATGGGCAATTTAGCAATAGCAGCCCACCTATACTGCTTGTTTTCCGACTTGAGGAGGAAACTCATATGGATACAGAGAGAACGTGCAAACTCCAAAGGCAGAGCCAAGAACCCAAGCCACAACCCTGAAGGTGTAAGGTGACCGTGCTAACAAATGAGCTACTGTGCTGTCCATATTTTTGAATTCAGCAAAATAACTGATGTTAATTTCTAACTAATTCCCGATTGAAACTGTTAATTAACCATTTTCTCCACAACAGCAACATGACGATGTGAAACACAAGGGTTCAAGACTAAATATCCCTGGCATAATTCTGTGGTAACCTTGAACAATAATACATAGTTTCATAATATGAATATGGCTTTGGGCAAAGGAGATAATTAATAATGTGAATAGCATAATTATCGTGATTAACTTGGTCTGCTTCTTCATGCATCATGGCATGGCCTTGGGGGTAACTCACGGACACAATGGGGCAGACGAGATGTCCAGACCGGGGTCCCAGGCTCTCGTCCATAACAGGTGAGTATAGCACCGCCCTGCAGGATGTAGCCAGGATTGCAAGTGTACTGGATCGTGGTTCCAACCAGCAGCTTGGGATCTGACAGTGAGCGAGTGGAGTGTTCCACGTGGCCTGGATCTGAGCAGTACATAACTGAAACAGGGGAATGACAGAGAGGTGCAGGTGATGATAGCACAAGTGTCACTATGTTGCAGATCACAGTCATGCAGATGGAATGACTGGGAGAAATGGAATAGACATCCTGTAATATTTTAGGGTGTCATCCCAGGTTTTTTTCTGTCTTTACGTCTGTGCATAAGCCTATCTAGGTAAGCGTCCCCACAAACGCGAGCTGGTGAACTACACTCACTCTTTTCACAGAAGGGCGGTTGGCTGCTCCAGGTCAGGTCCACCTGGCATGTGAGAGTTTCTTTGCCCACCAGGTCATAGCCGGGGTCACACTGGTAGGTGATGCGGGATCCCCGTACCAGAGCTGCGTGGGACGTGGTCTTCCAGCCATTTTGGATCTCGGGTAGATCAGGGCACGAGTCGTTTCTGGAAACCTCTGTTACCAAAACACAAAAGACATATTCAGAGACTCAACTGGAGAAAAAACAATGACGTGTCTTGGTGATTAACACTAAAAGAACATGTTTGGACTTTTGGAGCAGTGTGATAATGTTCCATTATGTGGCTCTGGTCCCAGCTAGCCGCTACTGACAAAGATAGCACCGTTTCATGGCACCAGCTACAGGCCAGCCCACTATAACAGTTTGTTCTTCAAAATGGTTGCGGCACAAATCAAAACCACTTAAACCATGTAATCTTTTCTAACCCCTATGTCTTTACCAGTTAGGGCTGCTTTCTCAGCAGGAGAAGATCTACGACTAAACTGTAAACAGGGGCATTGATTTTTCTTAACTGAGATGCTAATTGACCTGACATCCAATGCCTCTTGTGGGTTCTCTAATTGACAATGATTTTAATCAATTATTCATATCTATTGACTAGTCATCACTTCTATTTCCATCAGATGAATTTGGTAAAAAAAAAAAAAAAAGTGATTAACCTCAACTCGCTACTTGCCCTGAAGCTTTTAATAAGCATGCAGTTTGGTGTGTGTTCTGATCTGTTCATTGCTTATAGATTGAAAAACAATATACACACAGACAGTCTTTCCTTGTATTATTATCAGTATGTAATGTAAAACATTGTTTGTGTGTGTGTGTGTGCGCGCGTGTGTGTGTGTGTCGGAAACAAGCAGGAGAAGAGGCCAGACAAATTGGAAGTGAGTGAATAAGGACACAACAAAGGAGAGAAAGAACGAAAGAATGGGAAAGTGCTGGGGATGAAAGGCAGAAGCTCATGCCAAACCTGAACCTGTTTGTTTGTAAGGATTAAAAAGAAAAAATAAAGTAAATTATGACCCCATTTTCTGTGTCATGTTTAATTTGATGGTTGCAGCTCTCTTTCCAATCTAAATATACATTGACAGTTTTGTTGCTCAGAGGGATAAAGGAAACAGGTGCAGATTTTGCACGCACACAACAGCTTTTTACAACTGCTCTCTCTCTGCAAGCATTTCTTATAATCGCTATACTGCTATTAATAACAAAAGACGGATAAGCTAACAAAATAAAGAGTCAGTCTCTTTCAGTAGGCACTTCTTATAATCTCTGCACCATCTGCTGTTCTCTTGCTCTGGTCTTCCTTCATTGTCTTTTTTTTTCCCCTCGGTCCTCTGCTCAAGCTCACCCATGTAGTTGATGATGAAGCCCTCCCCTTTGCCGAAGACCAGGCCGGCCGGATCTGAGTGGAACGTGATGGTGAGGTCGGGGGAAGAGGAGGACAGTTTGAAAGGGCTGGTGCCACCAACATATTGGCCCAGGATGTGGGTGGTGACCTCATCCCCGTCCAAGATTGTCACCATGTCACTGTCGCTCAGGTTCAGCCTGGCAGGAGGCAGGACAGAGGTTGGTGACCATGGTGCCTCTTACAGATGGTAGTTCAGTTAGTGGGTCCAACAGGCCATAGCTGTCCAAGCTCAGTGGCGAAGGATGCTTGATTAAGTAATACTTGGGCAGTATGAAAATCAGAACCTGCCAAATGGAAACTTCAAGGAAGAGCAAAAGTTTTCTTTTGTGGTTTGTAATCTTTCATCGCTAAATGCCTGACATTCTGAGCAGCCATGCAACCACCTGGGCATGCATGGTCTCTTTTACCCTGAGAGCTATTCGCACTTACAGGTAGTAAAGCTTTCCCCGTGCCTCAGGGTTTTCACGGTACACGGGGTCTGGACATACAGTGGTAAGTGGAGAGGTAAATAAATAAAAATCAGGCTGGCCAGCAGGGGGTGCTGTTACTCACAGCTGCACATCCAGTAGGATCCTTTTTTCTTCCCCAACATGAATCCTCCAGCTGCAATCTTCCCCTTCCCCATACCATTCAGGCCAGTTGGGGGAAAGGATGACTCCGCTGGGGCCAGACAGGTCCCCCCCACAGAGCGCTGGTAGGAAGAGCAAAGCCAGAGAAAAATTTTTAAAATGGCTACAAAGCAGAGATGCCCTGTAAATGGGAGGGTCATATTCACTATAGGAACATCACAGACAGTTTTAATAAAATCCCAGTTCGTGGCATGAAGATATATTTATGCAGTCAGTGTGTGTGGTTCATTGCCTCTGTTAGCTTTTCCACAGTGAGACTTAGTGGTAGCTCCACTGTGCAGCAAACGCAGCATGATTAATGCAGATACCTTGCAGCGCGGAACTAAACGTGGCCACACTGAGGGCAGAAGCAGAACTCGCTAAGTTGAGCTTCAAGCAGCAGTGGTGGCCCATGGTGGAGATGGCGGCTAACAGCACGTAGCGCTTTCTCAGCTAGTGCGTGGCATGGTGCATTACCAACTTCTGCATATTGAAATGTGGCCTAGCTGGACTCCTTTCATCCTTCGTCACAGCTTGCCTTATATCTTCCGCACTAGGCTAAAGAAGATTGCTTCCGGCCCAGTGGTTCTGCAGTCCCCGGTAAGTGTTTTTTTTTTTCCATCCTTTTATGTCAAGGCCCGTCATGTCACACTACTAAGACACCAGTCAATGGGCATCAGGAAATAAGTCAGGAAGAAAGACCTATGACTGGCAGCCAAAGCAGCTTCACCACACACTGAATTGGCCACTGCTTTAATGCAATTACACAACCACAAATGCAAAGCCCTTATTTCCACTTCCAGCATAGGAAAAACCTGGTGAGTTTTTGTACAGAATAAAAACATTTCAGTGACGTTGCCTGTTTTCCTCTGACCACCCGGAGACCAGCACTTTCTCCCAAGTCCAGAGAGGACCTGTCTGGTACCTTTGCACAGTGGCTCTGTATCATTCCAGTATGGATCTCGGGCATTGATGCACTCGATGACGGGTGGCCCCTGTTCCAGGGAGTGCCCGGGGTCACAGCTGAACTGGACCACGGCTCCCACCCCGTACGTCAGGTCAGAGGTGCTGAAGTTCCCATTTTGGATGTAGGGCTCATAGCAGTGGCCCTTCTCAAAGGCTGCAGACACCAGGAGACAGACAAGGCAAGAGTATCCATAAATCTAAATATATTACTGCAGCTAAAACACAAGAGTGTCCAAACTCAGTCCCCTGTATTCCCAAGAATAATAAAGTTTAATATGCAAATCTGTCTTGTAATGTTCAAGCATTAATCACACCAACATCTTGAAAGGAATAGCTGGCTTTATTAACAAGTTCTGCTCCAGAACAGGTAATTAAAGGAGATAAATCAGATGGAGCAGACTGTAGTTCTCCAGGATGCGTTCTGAACTTCCAGGGTCCAGCTGGCAGATATGGAATGTATACCAATTTCAGAAATACCCAAGAGTCACACCAAACACATTTACAGTGTTCATTCTGTAACTTATTAACTAAAGCAGCTCAAATATCTTTACACATTTGTATGGTAGAATATATTGCTGAGGTAATTCAGGTTAAGTACCTTGCTTAAGGGTATTACATTAGAGCACCTTGTGGGACTCGAACTGACAGACTTCAGATCATGAATCTATGCCCATAACTACTACACCAGAAAGAATTTAATTAAACATGTCTGCTTGGTGGGCAGCACAGCTGTATCAACACTTCTAGGGTTGTGGGTTCAAGTATTACTTTTCCTCTGCATGTTTGGAGTTTGCATGTTGTCCTCACAGTATGAAGGCCATTTGAAGTATGTACGGTAAATTATGCATGTATGTAACACTTCCCACTCAGTGTATTCCCCTGCCTTGTGCCCTATGCTTCCTGGCATAAGCTGTCAGCACAGTGTGACTTTGCACTGGATGAATGGTTATGGAAAATGGCCTAAAAGATGGCTTAAACACAGCAGCATCAAGCAGAGCAACATCTGCACAAGTTCTATCATTTATTTTGGCCTTCACAAAGACCAGCAGCTCACAGCAGCTTGAGTCCTGCTTGAAGCAATCTACAGGCCTTTGAAGAAGTGGCAGGAATTCCCAGTCCACACACATGTAGACCAAACGCCACGCTCCCCCATGGGCAAGTCTCCAGACACACGCCCCCTTCTGTGAAGCGGTCATCTCTGTAGCAGTTCTGACAGTGACTGAAGGACTTTTAAATCTCTTTAACTGCTGGCCCGCCTCTCGACTCTGTTTAACCTGATCGAGGCTGACAGGCCATGGGAGTTAATAGGAGCTGCATCCATCACGAATGGCATCTGACCCGCGCAGCATCACAGTGTTCCCAGAACGAGGTGAGACAGCTCCCTTTTCTTGGCTTCCCAGAGAGCCTTTTGTTTATCTGAGCTTGTATGTTTTTTTCTAAATAGGCTGATTTGTCTGTTTAAACCACTGCTGTTCTCCAGTCATGGCTGTTAGTGCTGAACCTGGACACTGACTGACACCATTGGGGTCCTTAGCAGATGCCTGCACTGATTTAATTTTGAATTATTTAATTTTTATTTATATTGTTGAATAATTTGAGGGCCAAGGATACAGCGGCTAGATGCACAGGCACCTACTGTGGTGCGGTATGTCTTAGCCTGATGACCTTATATTTTGTGTGTGTGTGTGTGTGTGTGTGTGCACGTGCCCATGTTCTGGTGCCTCCCTCACCTTCATAGCGGATGTTGAAGCCGGTGGCATGACTGGGAAGGTCGGTGATGAACTGGACCCTCACGGATGGCCCCTCACTGATCACCCCCTCGAAAGGAATGGGGGTGCCTCGGCCAGAATCGAACAGAACCACGGAGCCTGCATCCAGACCGCTCCACAGAACCAGCCTCGGAGAGAAAGACCACCGACACACAGGTTAGAGAGACACGTAGTCACCAATACACACATACGGTCACATACACAACCAAGAGAAACATGCTCTCCCATATATACATACATGCACAAATGTATAACTGTGTTACTGACACATAAATATGGAGATAAGCACACACACACACACACACACACACACACTGACCTGTCTGTGGGCCCCAGGGCCATTCTCTCAAGATGCAGGTGGAGCCTTTGTCCAGCAGGGGCCTCTAAGGACCAGGAACAACTTCGGCTCTGTGTGCTGTTGCTGTTAGGGAGGGGTGTTGGGGACAGGACTCTCCCCACTGTGGCGTTTTTCACTGACCCTCCACAGAGGGCTGTAGCAGAAAGGCACACACCATCAGACTGATCTTGGAACAGCGGTGAAAAGTCTATACCCTGAAATGTTAAAGCTGTGGTCCCCAACCTTTCTTTCGGGATCCTCTTCAGCACATAAGAATGTTTTAAAATCTCCCCACACCATCTTCTATCATGCAAATGCGTGACACCCCCCTGCTGAAACTCTGCTCCCCCCAGTTTGTGAATCATAGTGCCTCCTATCCTCCTTTCCTGTAACACGGGGCCTAAGTGGATTCACATTGTGTACCAGTTCCCATTTAATCCAGCTGACTCTGGCAGTACATCTTCTCACACCCTGTTTCAACTGTAAAGCAGGCCCTATTTGAAAAGCTAACTAGAAAACCTTGAGGGAATGTGATCATCAGATTTAAACTCCTCCATCATACTCCATATCCAATGGAAACTTTGAGCATTCCTTAAGTTTCCTTTTTAACTCCTGAGATGCTTTGTGTCCATCTGTTCACGGGGTGGAACACTCAGATTGAGGTGTAAGATGCTCCAAAACCAGAAGCCATCAAATTCCATCTGTGTCCCCAAGCAGATTACCCAAAGCCCCCCGCTTCTCACCTCGACAGGTGGGCTCCCCAGCACTCCAGGTAGGCAGTGAGGCATTGAGGCAGGTGAGTGTCTCCGCCCCCTGTAGGTGGTAGCCCATGTGGCAGTGGAAGTGTGCCGTACCACCAGGGTGCAGGTCCAACACGGACACTTCTCCGAAATGGGGCCGGCGGGGCAGGGCGCAGCTGAGGCGGAAGACTTGGGGTGGGGGGTGGGGGTGGTAATTAGCATACAGCCTCAATCTCAGCAGAGCTTACTGCATTTATCAATAGGGATGGCTCCATAACACCTTTTTGTCTCTAATACCGATAACACAACCTATTGGACGATTCCAATGTCAATCCGATAGTCGTTTTGTTTCACCTTTGTTGTGTATCAAGTACTATTGAGTTGTTTTGTTTGGTCTATTCTGGTCACTGAATTTCTACCGTTTTTTTTTTGTTTTTCTTGTGCCTGCACGGCTGTTCCATATTGTAAAATTTTCTAGAGACTGAGTGTTCACTTATGAAGTTAACTGTTTGCATTTACACTATATGGTGTTCGTTCCTTCTGTAAATCATCATATTACGTCTCACACTTAACATTTTAAGTCCTATGTTTGTCACATATAATTTAGCAATCAAAAAATGCTCAAACTGTGAAACAAATACCCTAATCCCCTAAAGGAATAATAAGGAAAGAAAATCTGGGTTTGGTGATGTGAAGCGAGGCCTGCCCATGTATTGTAACAGGTTATAACTTTATATTTTTCTAATAACCGATCCAGTGTTTTTGGTCAGTATCGAGACCGATACCGGGTATCAGATTGGCACATCCCTAGTTATTAATGACGCTAATGGAGTTTGCCTTGGCTAACTGGCTGATAAAGCATATCTATTGTCCTCATTCGTGCATGCCTTAGTGGGTTATGAACCTACACTAATGTCTAGAAGGTTGTTGGTTTGAATCCCACTAATGGCTGAATGATCATGTCAATTTGGGCCCTTGAGAAAGGTCAGTAACCCCAATAACTGCTCCAGGGGTGTTGGATTAATGGCTGACCCAGCGTTCTGACTGCAAGCTCCACTTTCACGTGCACGTGTGTGTCTCATAAAAAGGAAAAATGGCATATAATAAAAACTAAAGAATTTCTCTGTCCTTGTACAAATGGTCAATAAAGTTTCATCCCACAATGAAACAGAGATACTGTAAAGCTTTTCTCTGTCACCCCGCCACTGTGCTGCTTTGAAGGGCACTCCGAGAGCTCCGTTATGTAATTATCTATGAATACAAGATAATCGCAAGGCATCTGCCACCTTCAAACTAGCTGAAAGTCAAAGCACCTTTCACATAGTCCCAAGAACACAGCAGATGGGACAATAACAGGGAATAAAAGAGAGAGAGGATCGCTGCAGACACCCTGGGGGTTCTGACGCTAGGGGAGACTGAATGGTAATTAACACCAGGCAGGGGGTACGTGGTGAGCACACGGCAGAGGGTGTCCAAGCCAAAACCACTTGGAAATGGTGCCGCCTTAATGTTGGAGATGAGCCGATCTATCTACACGTTAATTAAGCAACTGCAGGAAATCCTGATTAAATCCTATCCGCAGTCCTTCAGAAGACAGGAGATTGCCGATTGTTTGGGAGAATGATTGATTTGGGTCGGTAATTAAGAACTCAGGTGGGATAAGGGACCATTATCCAAGGTAATTCATCAAATCACAGTAGGGTTTAATCGGCATTACTGCATTAAATCATACCACCAAAGAGCTTCCAGAATGTCCATAGATACTAATAAAACCTTTTCCGGTGATTTAAAATGTGACTGGAAAAAATGTTTTGATTCAATTGATTGTTATTTTTTTCAGTGCTTCACAGACTGAAGCAGGCATATGGGATGTTTATGTCCTCTTATAAGTGCTAGCTCTAGATGGCCATCCACTGTGCTTGTAAACTGAGCCAGAAAATCTCATCAGATAAATATGTCCAAATTACTCAGAAGTGTGTTGCTCTTGGGTGGCATGGTGGCTCAGTAGTTAACACTATCACCTTGCACCTCCAGTGCCGGAAGGTGGAATCCTGCTTCTGTGTGTGGAGTTTCCATGTTCTCCCCATACTGTTTAGTTTTCCTTCAGATATTCTTGTTTCCTCCCGCAGTACAAAGACATTCAGTTTGGCTAGCTGACCTCTCTAAGATTCCCCATCATGTATGATGGTGTTTGTCAGGAGTGTGTGCAAAGGGCCAGTGTGGGTGCAGGTTTTCATTCCAACCAAGCAGGAGCCACACCTGATTCCACCTGTTTAATCAGTTTAGCTTGGCTTTCAATGAACGCAGATGTGGCTTCTGCTTGGTTGGAATGAAAACCTGCACCCACACCAGCCCTTTATAGATAAGATTGGACACCCCTGGCATATGTGTTCTGAGGTTGACAGGCATCCTTTCCAGGGTGTATCCCAATACTGGATGGGATAAGCTCCAACCCCAACCCCCATATACAATTTTGAATAGGCTTCAACCCTAACCTCCCCCTATTCCTTCTGATCAGGTGGAATTTTTGAATAAGTTTAGTAGTAATTATAATTACTTCAATCAGATTATAACATCTAAAGAACCTTTAGAAGTGTTCATATAGTCCACTAGATTTCAGTTTGCCCAGACTGCTGTGTGAATGCAGAATGGGACTCACACAAGAGGCCAAGAGGTGACCCTCAAATAGGATTCATTCTGGGAGCATAACCATGGAAGGAAACTTATTTGGGGACTGAATGGAGAAGCGGTTATACCCTACGCTGCCTTGGATAGGCTGCAGTCCCCCCCACGACCCTGAATAGGATTAAGTGGTTTGGAAAATGGATGGATGGATGGATGCAGATGGGGGGTTCACATTCAGGGGAATGTGGAAGGGACTAATCCTGGTGATTAACACAGAAGGGGACTCACTCTGGTAATGCAGCTGGAAGTTGCCCATCCCACCCTCTGGAAAGGAGCGGAAGAACACTGAGATGACATTGGTTGGGCTGCGGATCACCTGCCCCTCAACCAGCAGTGTCTCATTGGCCAGGACCAGCAGGGCTCCACCCTCGTCGACCCCCCTGATTGACAGTTGCTCGCCTTCTGACAGGTTGACATTCTTCACCTGGCAGTAAATCAGAGGGGGAGGCATTTTTACACTCACGCTCCATTTCAGCCCCCCATACAGACAATGGACTCTTTGCGTTAATAGCATTTATAACCTGGAACATGAGAGGTAGAGTGAATTAGAATCATACAGCCTTGGCAGACACTGTTAGCGGGGGCTGAATAGTGACTCAGTGGGTAGTGCTGCCGCCTCACGCTTCCAGGTCTGAGCTGGAGCCAGAGTCGCACCATGATCTCATGGATTTCCACAGCTCCTCTGAATTTCCCAAAGGCCGTGTGTGTACCAATGCCCCAAGATACATTGACAGGCACGTGCCTTACTTTCCAGGCATTAGTTCACATCTGCTAGATCAGAAAAGTGAACCTTAAAGATGGACACGGGACATCTGTTACGGATACATCATCACATCTGGAGATGGAGTCCCCGCCAATGTCGTCTGGCTGCTCCTGAAGGGGCTCGTTCATCATGCTCAGACAGCAGGTGGGCAGAGGGAGGGGGGATGGTTTTGGACTACTCATAAACAGGAAACACATCGCACTCCTGGGAAAGGGCACGCTCTGCTGGCAACTGTGTAAGCGGTCAGGCAGAGTGGACAAGAGTCGATGGCCCTGCCGCCCTGTTGAGGAAGGATGATCAGTCAGCCATGCCTGCTGCAGGACTCTGCTACTATCCACCAGGATGAGCTGCGAGAGACAAAGGGCTACCGCACTGATGTCCTGAGTCTTTGTTGTATCAGCAATGCACTCGACTATAGGTGTAGAGTAATGGAGAGGTGCAGGTTATAACTGACAGTTTGTGGAAATACTGCATGCTGTCAATCACAGACCACTTTACCTAGCTTCCTGCTTATTATTTTACTGGATCCACAACAGGTACGAATGAGTGGAAAAAATATACTGGATTTGACTTATGTGCAAAACTGTCAATTAACCAATTAAATTGTGGTGAGTTGACTGCTGCTAGGAATTGGTTAAGAACATTAATGTGTGTTTGTTATCCTTTGCAAGTATTTGTAAGCAAGATGATAATGTGAGCAATCATATACCGTGTTAAATGTGCCTAGAATGATTTCTAGTTAACCAGCTGTATTCAATAATAATAAGTACTTTATTAATCTCCATAGGGAAATTCTTTCCGTGCTTCCCTATCTTGCTCTCCAAGTTGAGAGCCAAGGGTCAGTGTGCAGCATGCCTAGAGCAATTCAGGTTAAGGGCCTTGCTCAAGAGCCCAACAGTGATATGAACACTTACTGACTGCAGGACTTGAACCTGTGACCTTTTGAACACAGTTAGAGACACCTAACCCGCAGAGCTACACCACTGCCCTTTACTTACATCCCTTGACTTCAGATTTGTGACAATACTGGGTTTCTGTTTGTATACCATTGGGCTGCAGGTGTCAAATCTGGATTTTATGTCACTACTTCTGGGGCAGGAGAGGATGAGTAACTGTGGGATATTATTCTGGGCAGCACATATAAGTCACACACATGTCAAACCCGGAGTCTTTTTCGGCCTTTATTGTCTCAAAGTGTGGCACTGGTGTCAAAAACACCATGTTCTACACCAGCAAGGGATCACAACTCTGGCCACTAGAGGTCAGGGTCTGTCCTAAAATTACTTTTCACTACTTTTCATTTGCTCTGCAATATCCTGCATCTGTTGTTTGAAGCAATAATCTATATATGTTCAATCAAATTGGCATCTTAACTCTTTCACTAAGCCAGACTCTCTTGAAATATAATGAATAAAGTAGCAAAATTATTCAGTATGTTCTGCATTTTAAATATCCAAAATGAATTATGTACAGGTAGACCTAGTTGGAAAAAATTTAAGGGAAATTAGGTTCTTTAAATAGACGAGGCATATCCTAGAATACATATAATGTAGCTTATGATGCAGTGCCAGCATGAATTTTTGTAACTACAAAGGGAAGCTCCTGTGTATATGGGTGGGGTTGTGATGTGGACGGGGTGTGTATGGGCAGGTGTGTGATGTGGGTGGAGTACGTATCGACAAAGTTGTAGTGTGGACAGGCCTACCTGTAACTCTACCCCATATCCTGTGTAGACAGTCACAGTGTAGGTGCACTGCAGGAATGCGCCATCGGGAAGAGGCGGGTCATCCGATGAGTCGATGTAGCCCTCTGGGTCGGTGAAGCTGACTGAGCAATGCCGCATGGCTGAGAGAGAGAGACAGGAGACAGCCATGGGTCAACGATAGCAGGATAAGAATAGTGTGACCTGCAACTGAGCCACAGACAAGGCTGCTGGGAACGAGGTGTTCAAAGGCATGGACTCATAACCTGAAGGTTAAAGTCCCAGGAGCGTCCTTGCCATCGTACCCTTGAACAAGGCGCTTAACCTGAACTGCTCCAGTAAAAATATCCCGCTGAATAAATGGGTTAAAGTTGTAAGTCACTTTGGAAAAGAGGTTTGGCTAAAAAGAAAAAATAACCACAAGAGCCAAAGAAAATGATTAAAATACTATTGTATGTTGAAATAGACAATGACAAATCCAAACACCTTACTACTGATTTTATACACTCAAACCGATACATCCACCCTACCAGCAGCAATATTTCACAGTAAACATTCATTTCACACTGTTCACCTGGAGTAGGCGGGTCTGTCTCAGTGCCCATGTCAACGGTCGTCAGGACCATAGTGGTGAGGTGGGGGGCTTTGTCCTGCACTGGAGGGGCTGGAGGGATGGAGGCAGCATTTGCTGGAGTGGGAGCTGGCGTTGGAGATTTCAGGTCCAAGGCTGAGTCTGTAACATGAGGCCCCTCACTTTGAGAAAGCCCGAGCCTCTTCCGGATCTCCTCCTGGGGGGGGAGGATGGCATCCCCCGCCTCCTTAGGGAGGAAGGGGAGCAGGTCGGCGGGCAGGGCAGTAGGAAAGATGACCCCCTTCTGGCTGAGCTGCTGGTCCCCCTGAGCCAAAACAGACTCCAGGAGATCATGGCCTTTGGAGAGGGCCATTCTCACTTCCTGCTCCCGTCCACCTCCACCTAAGGGCAGCAGAGGAGTGGTGGAAACATTGTCTGGAAGAAGAGGGGAGGAGGTTGGCATTAATGCTAATGGCCTTTATTGACTGACAATTGGCCCATGTTCTACCTTTATGTTTATACAGGAAGTATAGTGCATAATGAAATTTATGCCCTTAAAGGTTCCTTGAAAAAAAAATCAGGTGACAAAAAATAAATATCATAATCAAATTTACTTAGAATTTAAATGACATTTAGCATGCAGAACATATAGATGACAAATAAATGGAACAAAACAGTATGGACAAATCAGTGACTTCTTTGAAACAAACAGGTGAAGTAGCTTTCTCGGTTCATCTTCTGACTGTGGCATCAGGGCACCATTTTGGTTTCCTGCTGATATAAAAAACCTGATCATATCTAAGTACAGAAAATATATTTTCCTAATGTTATCTTTGAGGGTTATGCTGTATACAGTAAACACTTTGTGGCAAGATTCTCGCTGTTCAAAGCAAAAAATATTCTAGGGGGACCAGCCTCCCAGAAAAAAAATATTAAAGCCAACCCTGGTCCTTAGCTAATGTAATGACACATTGGTATTAGAGGGTCCCCAGCTCTGGTCTGTTTTCATTTGGGAGTTCCTAATGCATGGAATACATGGAGGATCCAAGCGTGAATACAACAGCCTTTAATCAAAGTCAAACAGGCAGGGTCAAACCAGGACAGACTGAGGCTTCCAGAATACAAAGGGTGATACAAAGACATGGTCAGGGTCACAGGCAATCAATCCAAAGAACCAGGGAATCCAAAACATAAGAACCAGAACCAGAATGCTAATTCGAGATGAGGGGCCGAAGAGCAGAACCAAGATCAAAGAGGATAAGGTAAGTTCTTTACAGAAGACACTCAGTAGCGGCTCAAAGAGACGCAATACCTCGCAATGAGCAGAGGGATTGTTGTGTTTTAAATACCAGTTTAAAACCGGTTCCAGGTGTGCTAACCTGGCGAGGTGGTGTTGTGACGTAGCAGGCTGGCTGAGGACGTGGCACCTGGTTTAAAAAAGGCTGAAAGTCTCTGCAAGAAAAGCACGAATTGCCACGGAAATTATCGATGTACTACTAAAAAAAGATGGATCACAAGTCTAAAAAGTATTATTCCCGATGAGGGCTACAGAAAAATGTCTGCTTGGGGCGACTAATGCTTATTCGAGGGAGGTATGGATGGGCGACAAGGGAACACCACAGGAAAATGTGCAGTCATTCATGCTCCCATGCCAAAAGCGCAGCGTCACTCCGCCCGCACAAATACACTCGCTTGACACATTTAAATGGGTGCAGCCCACCCACGGAAGAGAGTGATGAACAAAAAATCAATTTTTACATTGCTTGCACAAAACAGTGAGGGGGGAAATGCACTAAGCATTGATCCTGGGTTCCAAAGTTAATTGGCTGTATTTTTCATCGTTAAGCCCTTTGAGACCTTGGTATTCTCCAAAACTTGTAATAGCCTTCCATTTATAACAGAATCCATAGCTGGATTGCAAAAACGAGCAGAATCCAAAACCATGAGAATTAATCCTTAGAGGAAGAGAAAACAAAACAACGACAGACTGCAGGTTGATTTAAGTGCAAGTGGTAATCATCCTGAATCAACATGAACCTCACAGGGGTCCAGTTACACTGGATGGAGTTCAGCAAAAAGAGTTTAGTGTTGGACAAGTGGCGCCATAAATGAGCTGGAAACCCAGAATCATTCAGGCTGCCCAGATGTTGACGAGGGCCCTGAAACATGCCTGTAGTTTGGGGTTGGGGCCTAGGACTTCTAGTCTTACCACTGGCTGGAAGTGGAACTGGTCATGGAATTGTGCCCCATATGAAAGTAGTATGTATTCAGGTGCTGCTAACAGTTCTTATATTACTATCTTGCATTCTGAAGTACTGTTTTTCTCCAGTGCTGAGAGCAATGATGTCTCAACTAACAAACTGAAACCCGGATTATCTTCATTTATAGGCAATAAACAAGGTTCATTATCAGAAATTTCTGAGTTGTTCTAGAACGCAAGAAAGTTTCGTGAGAAATATGTAAATGTTGAGAAAACATCTACATTATAGCATTATGTCGGAGACCTGAATAACATATTCTCCAACGTTCTAAAAATGTCTTTAGGATCTTGGATAAATGCGCTCCAGAATACTGGGAATGTGATTCCACCCGATAGCTCAAGAGGTTGCACGTCTTTCGCAGCCCTCGGGAATCATGAAGGCCTCGGTACCATGAAGCTTTTTTAGGGTCGCATTTGAAGAGTCACTCGCAGTGCCATTTTCCGTTCCCATACACCAGGGTGCCGTCAGCTCATTTCCTTATGAAAGAACCACGTCAGGTCACCGCAGCACAGTTGCAGGCCTTTGCTGAATCGGCGCCACATCCTCACAGGAAATGCGCAGATACCTTTTGATTTTTATTCATTTAAACAAAATTTTTCACTGCAGAATCAGGTACCTTGCTTGGTGTAACAGCAGGACCCTTCCTAAGAATAACTGGCAGTGTCAGGTTATATTTTTTTGGCCTCCTCAAAATGCTACCTGCAACTTCCTCAATTTCATTTTCATGTCTTACACCACCTGGAACTCTGTAGGTATTTCTGAAAATTCTTGTTCCTTTTGGTTCTTTCGAGGTGTGGATGTTAATTCCCGAACCACTTTCTGCTGAAGCTCCTTCAGCTTAAGCAGGGAGCGAACTTCCCGATGCGTTAGAAAAAGGCGGACCGTGACCGTCTCGCTTTATGACTTGACACTGCTCTCTGCCCGGTGGCTATTTATTTATAGCAAGTGGGTTAGACGTTGCACACCCGGGCGCCTTGCTGCAGTACACTCTTGTTGAGCTATAAATTGTGGATCACAGCTAAATACCTAGTCAGGCTAATAAGGTCAAACTGCTCCTCTCCAAATTGGGCTTAAGCCCGTGTGATGGCCCTGTTATGCAGTTGGGGGGGGGCGCATATGAATTATGCTCTGAGCATCGTGGTGTTCAGAAATTCTTTACGGTGGGGGGTGACTTTGAGTGCCGTTGCTGCTGAAGAAACACTCATGGTGCCACGATTTACCAGCATGGGGAATATGGCAGTGAAATTGATTCCAAAACCAACTGGTTATAACAAAAGGCTGGTAATATCTGTTCCATCCGTCCTCCTCAATTTATGCTTTTGTTTGGTTGTGTTTTTTTTTGTCATCTATTTTTCTGTCTCAGTTTCCTCTCCCGGCCCTGGACCCCCAGCTCCCTTTTCTGTCAATACCAGCAGAAGTGTCACGTCGAGAATGAAAAGGAACGGACAGCGACGGAATACCAATAAGTGGCAGAAAAAGAGTGGGAACATGGCAGGAGCTCCCAAAAGGGAAGGGTCCAAAGGGGTCTTGGGAAGCAAAGTTTCCCAGCTGAAGCGTGGGGCTGTGACAGTTCAGGCCTGCCAGTACGCACTTCCACACACTGTTTTTTATTACTGGCTTATGTTGTTGTTTATATTGGCTGCATTTTGGTAGAGATAGTGAGTTTGCTGTTCAATGTTTTTAATTTCTGTAATGTGAACAACCTTTTTGGTAATAAATTCAGCTTCCTAATCACAGAGCCTCAGTTTGTACCGACATGGTACAGTAAGAAAGACACAAGTAGACACATATGCTTAGTTGTGCAGTGTCACAAGGAAAAATACAAAAAAAAAAACCACACACATACACACCTCAGACACAGCTGTCTTCAAATAACGTATATGTGCGTCGACAATACACAACAGCTCGCATTCATTTCCACTCAGTCATGAAAAGGTGTTTATTTATATAACGTACCTTTAAGAACAATTGTGAGAAGTTAGTTCAATGTGATGCTTATCTTAGTCTAAAAGCAGGACATTTTTCAAAAATGTTACCTTTTAAAATACATAGTTGGACTATGATAGACAAAAATAATAATCTATAAATAAACTATTCTTTGGAAGTATTCTTTGGAATGGTTTACCTAATGTGAGTTAATGTGTAATACCAGACCACACATGATGTCTAGTGTATGAAGAATATCCATCCATCCATCCATCCTCCAACTGCTTATCCAGTGCAGGATCGTGGGGGAGGGGCACTCCCACAAGGCAGCAGTATACCCTAGACAGGATGCTAGTCCATTGCAGCGCACAATTAAGTGATATCAATATTACCGTGAATTATGAATCATGCCTGCAGTCATCTCTCTGTGTCTTTGTGGCCTGTTTATCTCAAAGCTTACGGAAAAAATTCTGTCTTCTCCAGCCGCACTCTAACGGGCCTTCATGCATCCATCTGTAGCCTTCTCTGCCACCCAATAACCGTTTTTTTTTCTCTCATCTGTGTCTTCTTCATGCAGACCCTGAAGTTGCTGTGTTTGGTTCTCGTTCCTCCGCACTGCTTGGCTGAATCTGCCTCCTAACCAATCCCTCTTGATTGCTTTAAGGCAGTCCCGTCCAGATCATTTACAGAAACCCCACACTTTACAGAAAGGTGAATACACCATATGGCAAATGCACTAAAATGCTTTTAAATGTACTATTGCACAAGAGAAAGAGGAGCTTTATTAATGCTGATCAATGGCATATATTATCATTATCAGGGATTACAGGTAAACATTTCAACGATTTAAAAAATTGACCAGAGAAAATCTTGGTTATTTGCAGTGTTAGTGTAGGATTTAAATATCATGCTATTATCACTAAAGTCATGGCAAGAGAATTAGCCATGACATCCACCTGACACATTATAAAAACTAAATATAATAGATTAAGCTCTGCTGTTATAATTCCATATCTGGATATTTATTCCCCATTTTAAAATAAGATGAAAATAACGAATACTGTATATTTATTAATATTTTTCTAAAATTGCATGTATTTTTTATGTCATTTGGAACAGTATGAATTCTCAAACAGTTCAGTTTAATTATTATTAAAATACCATTTTCTCATTACAAATTAATGTTATTTTTTCTGATTTTAATCTGCTTTCTGCTAAAATTAAAATAATTTGTCCATTCTTCCAGAGTTCTGAACCATTCTCCGTATTGCGCAGTCAGCTTCAGCCAACTGAATTAACCTCCTTTCAACTTGAAGTCAAGGTATTGCAGCATTACAGTCATACTGTGTTAACAGCCTCTCAACTCACAGAGCACATTTTAAGCCTCTCTGGTATTTTTCTGACACCCTTTTATGATACCCAGTTCGTGAGATGGGTGTTAAGTCCCCGGCTAATTTATATTATGTCAGAGAGCCAGCTGTCTGCAGAGCATCATAACAAATATAATTCACAGCCAGAGAGAATTCATTAATAAGAAAAATACATCTAAAAAAGCAATTGCTTGAAATGCAGGACTTTTCTAGCTTTAAGAAAAGGATCAACCGTGTGCAGATGCCACCCACAGTCAGAGGGACACGGAGGGACAGCAGGTAGTGACTCCAAAATGCCAAAATTTAGCCTAATTTGATTTTAGTATAATGAAAGTGTGGCAATTCCCATTCCTGGGAAATTCACTTTGATCCCCCTGTCATCTGTCCCCTCATACAGCTGTGACATGCATTATCCCCCACCCCCCGTGTAAAGCCCCGTCTCGAAATCGCAGCCAAACTCCACAGATCGCCGTCGTGCCAACGTGGCAGGTTGTCGCCTCCCAATTCTAAAAATACAGACGCGTCTCTGCGGAGACACTTAGCTGTTCAAACAGATGATTCTGTTCTGTCAAGAGGTACATAAGAGATGAGAAGGGAGGGAGGAAGAGAGACACTCTGCCCAAAAAGATGATGGTTCGCATTGCCTCACAGATGAGTTTTCACATGTTAAGTCATGACGGACTGCAGGTCGAAAAAACGTTCCAGCAAGGGAGTGCTGTGTTGGGGACAATCACCTGCCATGGGTCACTATGGCTCTAGGGGTGACAGGCAGTTTCCTGGGAGAGACGTTTGCTTGCTGTTTACGCCTTGCCACCTTGGCATCTGTAAACGGGCATGCCTGTTAGAGACAAGACAACCTCACCCCCAACTACCTCCAAAGGAGCAGAGGCTGACAAACAAAGAGGCCCAGCTGGTCGCTCTGAACCACCACTCCAAAACATCCTTTCTGCTGGCATCTACGCCTTTCCCAACAATCCCCACCCAGAACTCAGAACTGTTGCTGAATGAGCTCACAGGCACTCTCTTCCATCCTGATTCCTTGAAACTCCAGCCCAGACTCACACATGGGCTGATATGAACGTCTGTCAGAGCACCCAGCTCCACCCCAAGAACAAAGACCCTGTCTTGGGCCTCCATAACCTGAGGCGCATGGCTTGAA
The DNA here is from genome assembly GCA_009936485.2 of Gymnarchus niloticus. Classification (NCBI taxonomy): domain Eukaryota; kingdom Metazoa; phylum Chordata; class Actinopteri; order Osteoglossiformes; family Gymnarchidae; genus Gymnarchus; species Gymnarchus niloticus. Next base: position 21,130,446 of record JAACJT020000095.1, read on the forward strand.
AAATGCACCACATGCTAAATGGTTTGAAAGCTGGAGGTGTCAGGCCTGTGGGGAGGAGATTGGGGAACTGAGGGATTTTACTCGGATGTAATGAAGGATAAAGAGAAACTCCTCTGTGAGAGGGATGGATTAAAAAAAAAAAAAAACACACCACAGACGCTCTCACAATTACACTGGCTCGAGCGCTGCCCCCACCCACCCTGTGCTAGAATTCACCCCATTATCACAATTAGCAGAACGCCTGGCAGACTGACTCATTAGGAGTGTGAAACACCCCACTCACAGGAGGAGTGAGAGGGAGGATGGTGCGGCTCAAACATTGCGTAACAGGTAAGTTAAACTGCTTGAAGGGACAGGAAAAAAAAAAAATGAGGTAGAGCCCATGATTTCACAGTGCTCACAGGTCAAGCAGGCACAGGAGTACGCCAATGATGGCTGGACCAGCACCTTTTACCTCGATCACTCCGTGGAATTCTGAAAATTCAAAAATCAACTGCCGTGATTGTGGGGATTACGTAAAAGAGATTTACGTGTCTGCTCCCACCTTGGGCAAAATCAGAACTCCAGAGCTAAATGTCAATGATTTTGTTAGCAGGACCTACCTAATCTACACATGGAAGGTCACTGTTGCTTTGTAAATACTTTTACCCATTTAAACACAAAATATTTTACTGCGGGTGGGGCACGGGTAGTCAGGAGTGTGGGAGAACCACCCACCACTGACCCCCACTCTGATGTGCAAAACAGAGATAGCCACAGATTTATCTGACCAACACCCTTTCCACCAGCACTTACATTGTTAAGAGACTAAATTTAAACGCAGGGCTCTCTCTGTAGGTGACCAGGCAGAAAGCAGGATGACCCATCTACTACCAGCATCTGGATCTACCAATGGCCATTTCATCCCAACATTCCACCCGCCCACAAGCTGCTGGTCTACCACTGGTCATTTCATCCCAATATTCTGCCCGCCCACCAGCCTCTGGGTCTACCAATAGGTATTTCATTCCAGTAAATCCACCCGCAAGTCCCAGATCCTGGTTGTCTGGTTCTTACTAGATTTTGAATGCTGGGCCAGACATTCTGAATGCTCCCACGGCTGTGGACCTGACTCAGGTTGCCTGGGACCCAGTTGAGGCACCAGGACCCATGGGTTGACGAGCTCGTCCACTCACGTGTCCATGGTGGCGAACAGATGGTGTCCGTTGCCGCCTTTTCTCTGTGCTCCTTCAGCAGTCGCTCACAGGTGCAAGCAGTCTGTTGCCACAGCTGTGCCTCTCTCCCTCAGTCTCTCTCTCTCTCAAACTATCCCCCCATCTCTCTGCCCTTCTGTTCCCCTCTAACCCTTCAGCCCTCCTTGGCATCCACCTTTTCACCCTCCAATCCTGCCCTCGTAATATCACCGCACCCCCCGGGCTAACCTATACACCTTCCTCCCAGATTCAGATCCATAACCTTAAAAAAAAAAAAGAAAAAAACAGCAAAAAAAAAGAAAAAAAAAAAGAAGAAAAACAAAAGCAGTATTCTGTGGCTCCTCATCTTTGGTGCTGACCCATTCCTCATCTGCGTGGTTTTATATGTTCTCCTAGATTAGTTGACCTTGGCCCAATCTGCAGTTGCAGGCAGATTATGAAGCAGCCCTCCCTGTGGTTGGTGCTATTCAGACTCCACCTTAGAAACATCCATCTCAGCAGGGGACTTTATAAAACCTGACTTCATAAAGTAAAAAGAATCTAATCCCTTATAAGACTCCAGCAAAATGTCCTCCATTGCTCCTCACTGTGAATAACTTCCCAAAAGATGCAAAAATTTGCACAGAATAATTAATAGAAACCAAAGTGAGCGATATCTTATATATATATATCTTACCAATACAGTAGAACATTGATTGCCTGAACATCAATCATCCGACTGCCAGTCATCCAAGCCAACAAAAACAACTACAGTATCTTACCTCAGCTGAAATAAAAGTATTTCTCCTGCTGCCTAATGTATTTGTTTCCAAATATTTATATAAAGATAATATGCAATGTAGCCTAGAAATTACAGCTGTAATAACCTTGCAAAGAAGAGTTGAGTTGTATGCCTAATTACACTTGTTTTGTGCTAACTGCATGAGCAGTCATGTATGTTTGAACAACTGAAGCAGCCCCGGTCCCAGTTAGTATGGATAATTGAAGTTCTACGTAATTATTATACTACTTAACATTCTATTAAATACCATCAACCCTGAACTGAATAAGTAGTTCAAAGATGTACATTATTTTATCACCCTAATGAAAAATACTACTTATGCGGTCAATATACACAGTACTTGTATATGTGAGAGAAATAAAAGTTTCTAGATTTCTGCTGTACTCTCGTGTCATGCAACTTAGTAAATATTTAAAGTTATTTCAAACAGGACAATTTCAGTAGCAGTTTCATACATACTGTAACTCATTATAAAGAACAGTACAGGTCTTTTTTTAATAACTTGCTCTGTGTGAAAGAGCACATAGAACCAAAGTTGACACAATCGTTCCCGTGACAAGCCCATCCTCCAGATTTTGTTTTTTTACCAGTCACCATATCCAGAAGGCACCTCCTAACAAACAAACAGAACCCCTTAACCCACAATTGGGGGCATATATTCCCAATTTCCAAAGTCTTGTGGGAACTGGACATCTGTTTTGGTGTATTTAAAGTAGAAGACCAGGAAATTAAACATTGCTGGCTCTTGAGAGAAGACAAACTCCCCCGCCCCCCCCCCACCAGCCGGCGCGATTTCTCCATCCTACTGTCCGTGCATGCAAAGCGAGGAGGAGTGTGAGCAGGGTGTCAATGGCTCCTTCCCACAGAGATGCACTGAGCATGTTCTGTGTTCCCCGCCAGCAATCACCACACCCTCCACCCTCCTTACCAACCCCAGCCACTCCCTCCTCCCCTTCTTACCCATCCATTCGAGATCTGTGATGGACCCGACCACGCTGCCTTTTTGTGGGGAACCCAAGATTACTTGGCCCGCTCTCCCTTTCCTTCCCAGCCCAACATGATGTCTCGCTTTCCCCGGGAAAATAAATGTTGCCTTCTGCCAGCCTTCCCAACAGTACAAACGAAGGGTAGCCACAAGCGACGTGTCACTGGTTAATGACATCGCCTTCCCTAAGATAATCAAGGAATGGCAATGACCCTGGATATACCAAACAAAACAAAACACTTTCCTAGAAGTTAGTCAGGGGATAGTTCATATTTGACACAATGTGACACAGATGAGCTGGTAACATATTCCGCTGATAAACATTTGCATTAATTATGGACCATTTGAGCTCAAATCTTCCAACTGCTAATCCTCATCAGGGTCCCAGGTTTCAATATCCATTCCTACCTAATCACATCGCAGCTGTGCCATTTTATGATTTTCAGAAGGTGCCTCACATGTTGAGGAGCATAACCCACCCCCCCTTAAAAAGAAAAAAAAAAAGATTAATTACCATGTTTGGGTGGACTGCTGTGAATAAAAGGGAAACCCTAAAGTGAGAAAAATAACCAAATCAGTAACACTGAGAACTTCATAGGGCTTCTTAACCCCCAGTGAGTGGAATTACTGCACACTGTAAGTCACAAGCTGATTAAATTCATTCCTCCTTGGTAACTATCTTGGTTCTTAGTGGGTTAATGCAGGCAGCCACCAGCAGTGTAGGGTAATCCCACCCAAGGTGTTGTTCAAAACCTCTTTCCTACCATCATCAAAGCTCACACTACCTAAAATGAACCTCGTCTCAGAGTATGGACATGAGACGGTTATTGTTACAGAGAACAGGGAGCACCCGCTGTACCACACGCTCTGACACGCAATGTGGAACATACACTGCAAAAACCACTTAAATGAAATTACAGCAGGGGACGTTTACCCCAGGTTCTATCATTAACAACTGGCTGGGCATCATCTGGGTGTAACAGACACCACACCATGTCCAAGCGATCAAATCCGAGGGTGGCATCCCATCTCAACAGATGACAAGTCAAAGGTCAGCCAGTCTGATGAAGAAATATGAGCAGTGAACAATAAATGACCCAGTTTTACCACCCCTTCCTCATCTTTCCTGTCCTCACCAGCAGTACCCCCATGAGGTTTTCTTGGATGTTTGCGATGAGGTAATTGAATGGAGATGTGAGAAGACCATCTTGATTATCCGAAACTCTGCTTAATAACGTAGAACAAATGCACAAGCAGCACAGCGAGTCATCTTTAATGGGGGCTTTCTTTTTCCTGTTATGAAAAAAATGATGTCATCTTCATGAAGCTCTGCAGCCTAAATGAGAATGCATCATGTTTCTTTGTTATCTTTTGCAATCAGGAAACCACCGCAAAGAGAGGAAACTTACCAGGCAACCGTTACCGATAGACACTGAAAAAGAAAGTCCACCGGTCAAAGAGAGATATTTACTAACATCTATCTATCTATACCTATGCTGCTATCTATGATGGTCCTATACCAATTACCCTGAATTTACATACATCTAAATATACTGTTGCCTTTGTCTTATATTGCACTACCTAGGATGAGCCACTTGTGTTTGTTCATGCAGCTAATGTTTTTATATTTAGGTTGCATCATCGCATGTGTGCGGCATTGTGCTCCTGGAGGAATCTTGTTTCCTTCCACCACATGCTGTACTTGCATATGGATGGGATGACAGTTAAAGATGTTAAAGATTTCCAACAAGGCCTCCAGCATTTTGAAGGTCCTCTCCCAACGTTCTCATAGACTCTTTGTATTTCTCCCATCTGGCAGAAGCTCCTGGTGTATCTGAACCAGGTCAGCATAGTCTGGCAAAACAGCTTCTTCTCCGAGGATGTCAAGGCACCTCACTATTCCCCTCCCTACCCTGCATCTTTACTATCAATTTTCTATGTATCGTATCATTGGTTCACTGGCGGCTCTCTGCTGCTACATTATTTACTATTCATTGACGTACACATTCAGGCCCCATGTAACATGTAGTCTTAAGTTCAGCCCCGTTTGTCTCGCACCATCCTGTGGTGCCTTTCATTTAAAATGAATTACTGTAAATTTATTTTTCAATTGTGAATCCCTCTTTTTTTGTCATGTGCCGTCTGCATGTTGCACTGTGGTCCTAGGCAAATGTTATTTCATGCTACTATATGCTTGTGTATAGATGAAATGTCAATAGCCCAACTGATGTATTACACATAAATTAACCTAGACAATGAATAGAGAAATGAGGCTTTGAAACACAATTTTCAGTTTATTATTATACACCACCATTACCTGACTGGTTTAATTTTTTTTTTCCCCCAACTGTGTTAAACCGGGCAGTTACTGACGGCGCACACGAACCCCCCCACAAAGCCTTTCAAAGTGTCATTTCCCTACAGGCCCATCACTAACAGCAACAGCTGCTTATCTAGACTCATTTACCTTTTCACGTGTTATTCTTTTAGCTGATATTACACACAAAACTCAGGTCTCCTCCATAATGAAGCATTTATTACTGGGTTGAAGAATTAGGCTAAATAGTAGAATATCTTGTGTTGCACAGCATCCAGTCTGAGAAATACAATTTTTGGGTTAAAAATCTCAGCTCATGTAGAGTGCATGTCTGCGTGTTGGGAGAGTACTCTATTTCGGGGTATTTTTTATTTTGTCATGGCTCACCTGTTATACTGTCTATTGAAGATAAATGGAAAACTTATGTTCCCCCAGCTACAATTACAGGACCCAAAAATAGCCCCCCCATCGACTGGGCCATAACACGACCAATTCTTCCATAACCGATCCAGGTAATGTTTAGGAAGAGAGGGCGATCGCACAACACAAATGACAACTACACATCACCCCAGGTTAGTTTGAATCGATAACAAAACAGGAGAGAGAAACTGTACATCGTTTATACAAAGGTTATGTTATGAAAGTGGACAGCTGCATCCCGGATAAGAGAATATAAATGGGCGCCGACAAAGAAATCTGCCACTTGAGCGATCCCAGAATCTTAAAACTGCTGCGACATGACTCTGGAAAAAGAGAAACATTTTAGGCATTTACAGTAAAACTCCGTGATGCTATTTTAGACGTGTGATCTCAGAGCAGCTAGTATAACAAGAGAGAGTGCCGCTCGTGGCTTTCAAATAATGACACTTAGCCCTTTCAACTGGACAGTACGCCAAAATGTGATCTCTGATTACACTTAAGAAAACTATGTCGCTTGTTTACTTCTCCAAGCGTTACTTAAAGTAAAGCAATTAATTTCAAATACTGCCTTTTTGTTGCGCAAAGCCCTTGGGGATGCGACTTCAGCAAATTCCCCATGAATAAAAATAACTAATTCTCACCAGTTGCCGCATTCGGAGCAATGCGGCCTTGAGGCACCCATGCAAGACCCCCTCCCGTTTGCCCAGACCCCCTGTTCCCCACACAGATCTGTCAGACACAATAGGGGCGCGGTAATTAGCGAACAGAGCGGCTTGATCGTGGAGGGAGCGCCCAGCCATAACCTATGCGATCGCCGCGGGGTACGGCATTGTCTCTTATGAACACAGCGGGCCGTGAAAGGAGTATATAACAGTACCGTGTCTGCGATGTTTTCGTACAACGACATCAATTTAAGCAAGTGCATCGGAATAATAAACGTCAGCCGAAGGAGCATAGTGCGGTGCCTTTGATGCCAGCCAAACGCCGGGTTTTGCCGGACCGAGCTGATTTTACGAGGAGGGCCAGGAGGACGGCTACGGCGATGCTTTCGAAAGAAAGACTGCTCGATAAGACGATCCTGTAGATATAATGCGAGACAACGCGGTCAAACGCACAACCGCACGTCCCAGTACAGTTCAGTCTTGTCGCCAAGTTCATATTTAACAAAGGCTATCATGGAAAACAGGCTTTCCTGTCTCGAAAGCCTAATTAATTCGGACATTATTTTCTTTCTGTAATGAAATAATAACGACAAGCAAGTATAAGCCAGATCTTACATCCTCTACCCATCTCGGTAAAAATAACATTTCATGTGTACCGGTCAAAAATTAAAACATTGTTAGTAAAACTGCTACATGTATTAATATGTGTAATGCCCCTAACACGCTCACTGGATTGACTGTATATATTTTTTTACATTTTATTAAATAGGCGCCGTCAAATGTCGGGGAAAGCAGCCCGGTCTCGCATTCCATTGGCGCTTGATTTCAGTGTGTCACCACCTGATTTAGAATTCAGTTTGTCCTCTTTTCACGCGACGCTCGATCCTCCGGTGCCGAACCACGCAGACGGACGGATGCAGACCCCGCAGTGTTCGCTGTTATTGTTGCGTTCACCGCGCCGCAGATCGGCAGCGACACGCCACACACACACACACACACACACACACACACACACACACACACACACACACACACGCGATAAAATACTGTTGAGATGCACGATTCTTTTTTCATCATAAGAGACGTTTGGGGTGATAAATGTGTTTTCTCCGCATTTTTCACTAAATGCAATTCCCTCCGCATTTCCGACACGCTGAACAGGAATCTCAGACGAACGCGGAATGGAAAAATGCCTACTTTTGGAAACGAATTCTTGTTACTCTTTCTTACGAGAGTTGTGCTTTCATCACAATTAGTTTCCAAAGTCATGCCCGTCACAGGCAAAGCGGTAACGGTGGAAAGGTGTCTCAAATAAACAAAAACGAAGACCTGTGAACTTAAATACTATACTAACGTTAATTTGCTTGTTTAATTCACACATTAAGCTTACCTTGAGCAAAGCCGAGATCCCACAGAATCCCCGTTGTAAGTACGACTCTTAGGACCGAAAGTATAGCCAGCATGGTCCTTTACAGTCCAATTCTTACCAATACCGTCGATAAATCCCCCAATATTTGCTGGGACCAGGCGGCCGATTGGTTCCACAGCCGCCTTTGATGCGACAGTGCGCTGAGTGTCGCTCGGTCGCCGCGGTGTATCTCAGTATTCTCTCGGTTCTTTGCTGGCCGCCCCTTTCCTCGCCTGAACTCCGCAGTGTGTGTGTCTCCCCCACACACCCCTCCCGACACACTCCCACCCCCTCTCCCTCCGTCCACGAAGGATACACTCATACTTACAGTCTCATAGCATGTTCTACTTTGCGCGGTCGTGAGTGGAAACGCGTTTAAGATTAGCTTCGTGTTCCTGTTGCCAGTCAGTCAACGTATTACGTACACATTAACATCCTCGTCGGTTGAGATATTCGCAGTCTCGCAGCTATATACGAAATACACAATTCGTGTTGTGGGTCTGTTTAGATTCCAAAAACGGCGACCCGTATAAGGACAGCCTCAGTCCAGGACAATTAAGGTCGCCTCTAATACTTTGAAGGAATTTTATTTTCCAGAGGCGCACCGGGTACATTTCCGATTTACGTTTTGAGATGATTATAATATTCCATCGAACGTCGACTTTTCAAATGCCTAAAGAGGTATTTTTCTACCTCCTTCCAATGCGATCCGTACCTGAGTTGCTGACAAGCTGCTCTGTCATATGAGAAAGTTATTTAGAATGCTTGGCAAAACATACGCTGCGTGCAGAGATTTTATGTATAGGGACTAGCGAGATGCCTAAATGAATGGATTAATTGCAATTCATTTGTGGAGTTGGGGTCGTACGGGGGAGTGATTGCATGCTTATTTTCTGCTTGCGTTTGTCAAGCTATTAACAACACTGCAATTTTCGTCACACATACAAATACATCTAAAACGGAGCGACGTGCCAACAGCCATCAAATAAAAACAATATTTCAGTATAGATGAACTTGCACAACTTATGTGCTAGGAGTTATTCAAATACTGTCAGGGTAGTTAAATATGGCATTCAACTTAATAATTCGATGTAGATTTATTTTCTTTCTATACTTAAGCAAATTAGGCAAAGACGGGCAATCGGTGCATTATGTAAAGAGGGAGGCACATCAAATTCTTGCTCTGCTAGATGTTTAATTTCTTTTGTTCGCAGTCTTTTCTTCCTCTAGAGTTGTTGTTTCGAATCTTGACCCCAACCGAGTGTAGTCTGCATGTTCTTCAGGGTGAATTCCTATACCTTGTGCCCTATATATGCTGCCTGGGATAGGGTCCAACGATCCAGCACTGGGAAAGCGGTTGAGTGATGCATACACAGATGTATGTTATCATCATCATCATCATCATCGATATTGTTACTTTATTCGTTACATGCAAACTTTCAAGGTTCACTCAGTTTCATCGCATTTCAAAAAGAATCTTAAAACGTCAAGCAGGGATTATACCGAGGTGAGGGAGAACTCACTTATTGCAGGAATATGTAACGACTTGTTTTTAAAAATCACAAAAAAGGTTTTAAATCACCGTATTGGATCTCCGTTCACAGTATGGACTGGGCATTTAGGCAAAGGACTGCACGGTAATCGAGCTGACCTGATTTCGGGCTGTGAATATTAAACTCTGCACGTGCGTTAAATTGTCAATGAGTGTAAGACGGCTGGAGGCGGAGACGAAGCACGGGGAAGGTTGTTTTCCACAGCCATGGTTTTCGGAGCAAATGAATAAATCACAAACTTGACGTTTTCACCTAGTCATCTCTCTTGTACTACAGCATTCCAGCCACTCTCTTACTGATGTAAATAAATAGTTTAAAATCACTTCTGATTAGTCTATTTATTCAGGTATGCATAGCCTCTTTGTGGAAACCTAAGACAGAAGCAGGATCCACTCTGGACGGGGGAAACTCCGTTTTGTTCGGATCATCCGATTACCACTAGTTTCGCTACCGACTCTGTCCATGGTGCTGAAGGCCGTGTGGGTTAGTCCTTAGACTGATATGTTGCTGCAATATACTGTATTTGCTTCACAAGATTTTTTTTTTTTTTTTATTGTACCGTAAAGAGAATACTTTGATTAAAAAGTAAACTGAATTACATTTTAACCAGAATTTGACCTATATATGACATTTTCAAAACAGTAAATAATTAGGCCTCAGACAGTGCAGTTATTCTCACAGGTTTTAATTCCACTGCATAACACAGAACTCAAAATAGCCTCCCTAGAAATGACTCCTACAAGCCTGTCTAGAGGCCTTAACGCATTTGACTATGTAACAGAATTTGAAAAAGCGGTTGTGTGTATTTTCCTCCTATTTTATAATCCGTCAAAAAAAGCAATCTTGACAGCCCTATTTTACACTAGTTGCATTAATGTTTATAAAAGTTCCAACAAAAAAAGCTGGCAAAACAAATATTGATTTGGCAAATGTTAATTCAGGTTTATTCTGTACAGCTGCCCTGTAGCAACATTACAGAGTTTTGCATTGATGAGTTCAGCATGGATCATGTTTTTTAAATGCATTTTTTTTTCTGAAGCAAGGATTATTGAACGACAAGAAGGCACATAGCTGGGTGAACAACAGAAGGAAGATCTGACAACTAGTCGTCCCCCCTTTGAATAAATGAAATGCACCAAAACTGCCAAAGAAGATTCCAAGAACATACAAGATAAGAGGAGCATTCCCCAGGCTTGTAGAGCCATTGGAATCCATTAAAAGCCCGCCAGAACATCATAGCCTCCTCTCTACATAGAGGGCATTTCAGTATGTGTAGGAAGCGCTAAAGAGATCCCTGTTTTTGCATCCACAGATAGAGCAGCAGACTCCCTCTCCCTCATACAGAGGATGCTTATAAATATAGATCCACTGTGTGTGTGTTGCCATTTGATATACATGATTGATCTGCCAGAGTGGAGATCGTGGGCAGGGCATGTCGATGGGTGACCAAAGCAGAAGCAGGTGACAGGCCCCTCCAAATCCACCACCAGCCACCCACCCACGTGTAACCAGCGAAGCACCACACGTTAAAAAGAAGACACGCAGGGATGGATTGCAGGGAACACCAGCATTCAAAAAGGAAGAGAAAAAAAGGCCTTTGGTTTACAAACTCTGTAATGAAGCCATGCTAAAGCCTGTGGGGAATTGATTGGAACAGGTCCAATCCTGATTCCATACATCCATGATATGCTGATTCAAGGAGGTCGATGGCAAATCAGTGATATGGGCAAAGAGGAAAGAGGGATGTGGTATGGTAGAAAGAGGGCATGGCAAGGAGGGGAGTTTGAGCACAAGACAGAGAGCTGAATAGGTGAGAAAAGAATAGAGAGTCCCAAACAAACCATCTCTGCTCCATTTTTAGACAATCTAAACTGGTATGCCCTCTTATTCCCTGAGAAGAGAAGTGCAATCCACCGTTTGGTAGGTATGTCGGAGGTTTAAAAAAAAAAAAAAAAAAAAATCATTCAAAGGGGCTCCCTATGGGGGGGGTGAGCACTAGAATTTCATCAGTGCCTCCACTACAAAGGTAATAATCCCACCTGAGGCGCAGGCCACAGGGGAGGCAAAATTTCACAGGGATGTCACAATCTCCAGGTCATCCAAAAAGAGATATATAAACAGGTAGAGAGGCAGCAGGTGGGGCAGTAGTTAGACCAGAAGATACTAGAATGAACTAGAAATCTGATAAAACCATATGTTACACAATGCCAAGCGATGATTTTTAATCAAGCCTTTGTGCAGACACACACATGCACAGAAATACTTTCCTTCCCTGATTTATGATCCTCTTTGATGGCATGTAGGGGGTAGTCCAGTCCTCACCTCCTAGGGAAGCAATGGTCACACCCACACCTTTCTAGGGCTTGTTTCTCAGACTAGAGGGCAGGATTAATTATAAATCACACAGCTGCCTAGTACACACACAAAAGCCCCACCATAAACAAGCAGATTCAGAAAACCTCTTGGCTCACAAAGTCATACACACCAAACCCTATACTGATGTACACAATAACGCTCACATCCCCTGTACAAACATACACATTAAGTCATACACAAACATTCACCTACAACGCTTGTGTGAAATTCCACATATTCCCAGAGCTACACAAGGACAATTCCTCCAGATCTCGGCGTAGCTGAGGAGGTCAGAAATACAATGGCAAAGCTCTTTTGGAAAAAGCAACACTGACAAGGACCTTATGTGGACTGACACACACACACACACGTTGCCTATCTTGACGACCACAGAACACGTGGGACGATTCGCGCACCTTTGTGCTATTCCACCGCACTCATCTACATTCATTTGCTCACCTATGTCTTTGTCTGAGATTAAATGTACTAATATGAAGGTCATTTAAACACACGGAGCTCTCAAAGTGATGTACAGAGCAGAATTTCGTAACTGATTAGTTTAAATAAGTGGTTGGGAAACATCATTTCACACACGGAGTGCCCAGGACCGAAAACCAATGCAATGGCCAGTTATATAATGTATCGTGTGTGTAGCAGATATTGCATTCGTCTGTTAAATTACATCATCCCGTTCTCGCACTTGCTCGCATGACGCCAGAAGTGGTGCCGTCGTTCATAGCGCTGTGTAGTCGAACGATGAATTTTGGAAACGGACTGTTAGCAAACTGATTTAGTTTATCTTCCTAAAATACACGGTGGTACTTGCAGAGAATGATTAGAATAGTTTAATCTGACTTATTCCAATGACCTTCACGATGGATACGAAATTTGATAACGTCCTGTCGTCAGCTGTTTTACTCATGGTCAGTGTTGTGAACCAATTACTCTTTCACTGACACACTGAATTATGAACACGACTTTTACTATACACTGCCTGGCCAAAAATGTCACCGTTTCAGTTTAAAAGAGCAAATACAGGTACTTAAGAGCCAGTGGTCTGGTCCAGGCTCAGCAAAGCTATGCAGCAATAAGATGAAATCAGCTGAGTACCTGAATCTACTGAATGACCAG
>JAACJT020000095.1:21143350-21163139 GCA_009936485.2 Gymnarchus niloticus
TTTTCACACATGAACTGGCCACCACAGAGTCCTGACCTTAACCCCATTGAATGTCTTTGGGATGTGATAGAGAAGACTTAATGCAGTGGTTCGACTCTCCTGTAGTCAATACAAGATTTGATGAAAAATGAACGCAAGTCTAGGATGAAAAAAATGTTGAGTTTGCGACTTTTGTTTTTTTGGCTGGGCAGTGTGTAATTGCCCTGGTCTACAAATGCAAGCTTGCCGAGATGCCTTTTACGTTTTTTAAGTTATTTCGGAAATGTTATTAACTGGTTTCTGTTGTTAGATTGACACAATAAAATAACGACTAGAATAATAGCATCTAAAAATACCCAAAATTATTTTAAAAAAAATCTCGAGTTTATATTGAGTACTATATGAAATAAAGAATATTAAAGAAGACCAAACAAAAATGATAAGGGGAACCTAATGAGGAAAATGCAGAGAAACATCCGAAGTGTCAAGCTATAATTTACCGTAGGTAAAGATGGAGGCCAATCCTTGGTTATGCACGGTTCCAGTAGCCACATATTTACGCTAGCACTTATAATAAAATTCTCATCGCATGTCTCTCTCGGAAAAAACCTGAATCCAGTAAAGCCTTTGGTTGATTAATATCAGGTTCAATGCGCTCATTGGCCGACAGTTTAATTTAGGTCACCTGTCCAAATTCAGCCATTTTACCTTAAAAACTATTGTATTTTAGAAGTAATCTTATTTGCTAGTACTGCTATAGGACATTTAGAAAAGGAAGTGCTTTAAACTACAGTGGTAAAGGCGTTTTGGACGTCACGCTGTGTGCCTTTAAGAGTCAGGTTTAGTTCTTAACTGACTGTGTTTGGGGTGTCCAAGAACATGGCTTTAAACGAATCTACCAAATCCGAAAAACCTGTTTCAACTCTATGGGGTAGATTTCTCTTTTGAAGTCCACAAATGTTGCACATCTTTCGGTTTTTTTTTTTTTTTACCGGCAGTAAATAAAATGTTAGGAAGATCTTAGCCGTTTTAAGTGTTAGGTTATTGTGGGCAACAGTTCGGCGTCCTCAGCTATAACTTGACTTTGCTTTCCCTCTTTAAATCTGTCAAGGTTGCGAACTAAACGAGAAACACAAGACTGGCACTTTCAGGACGGATGACACGAAACACCAGCACCAGCTTTCCCTGAGAACCGTAAGCTGAATCGGCAAGATAGTCTGCCGAGAAATCGCTCAGCTTATCGGACAAACTTGGTTTCTAATCCTTCTAGATGTGCTTGGGTGCCGACGCAAAAAGCGACGAGGTCAATATAGTCGAACTGATCACAAACCAAGGCCAAGATGAAACAAAAGCTTTTCCAATTGCAACGTTACGAGTGACCGGAATGCCAACGGTGAGTTAAGATTGTATTATAACCATATGTTAACCTTTAGAAACCTGCTGACTACAGTTCTGATTTAACTTGAACAATATCCACAAATGCGTTTTTAACAGGTGAACCTTTGTGGCATAGATTTGCACCCTCCAGTAACTTTCAGACTGAAAAATGGTTCTGGACCTGTTTATATATGTGGAGAACATGTTGCTTGTAAGTGTGAGGCTTGGGAAAACTCATTTCAAATGTAATATTTCATTTAATATGCTCTTGTCCAAAGCCATTCTGCCAGTTGTCAGAACTTGCACTGATTCCTGGGAGTCTTCTTGCAGTGGAAGTCTACTCTGATGATGAACTTGAGGAGGGCATGGAAGAACTGAGTGAAGAGGAAGAGGAGAACATTGAGGAATCTCCCCCCAAGCCTATAAAGAAACCCACAACAAAGAATGGTGGCTCAGGAAAGGTAGGAAGATATCAGTGGATGGCATAATGCTAATGAACTAGCCAAAGGCTATAAAAACCAAATGCCTTGTGCTAAACTTTATAGGGTGAACAGGCATTTAACAAGCAGAATTAATGCTGTAATTGCATCCCCCCCCAGAGAAAGAAGCCAGAAGAAGCAGATGATTTGTAAGTGGAGGCTTAAGTGAAACTGGGAAAGCCTCTGTTCATTACCCTGTAGTAAATTTTGAAATTTGTGTCTATGCTAGGTTATTATAAATTGCCAAGCAATCGACAAAAATGCTTTTTCTGTTTGAAGGCGTACTTCCATGTTTTCCTGTAAGATGTTAACAAACTTTTCTCCCTCAAAGTGAAGGCTCTGATGATGAAAATAACCCCCCTAAAAAGGTCAGTACATTTTAAACTAAAAATGACTGCAAGGTCCCTTGTAGGGACAGTCTTTGGAATACAAAGTATATGTATATGAGAAGCTTTTGCCCTTCACCTTGAATGTTTTTAATTGTTGCCAAGGATGACTTTCAGCTCTGTAATGGAAATGTAGCATCAACTGTACAATTTGTTTTCGCTCTTTTTAGGGCAAGGGAAGAGGTCGAAAACAATAGGCTATGAAAGTGAGGTAACGTTCATGCAAGATGGTCTCAACATTGGCATTACTGCTAACTGCCTGTGTTTCAGGATGGACTTATGGAGACATAATGTCATTTGTACCTTGACTCCTTGTATTTCCCAGTCTAAAACAAGTTTTAATAATTATACTTCATGGGGAAAATGAAGTCATCTGTGAAATGGCTCTTTCTGAACAAATTCTGGCTCATCTTTAAGCCTGTAAAAATAGAGGGAAATGTGTGTACATGAGTGCACTGAGTTTTGTAGTTGGACTGTCTGTCATACCTTTTTTTTTTGTCACTTGTAAATAAAGACACTTGCTGATTTGTCAGTCCTGTGAGTTGCTGGTGTGTGTGGAAACTGACTTTACTGCTGTACTCTACTCCATTGGCAAGATATAGCTGACAGTCTGGGAATAATTCTGGACTCTTATAAATTGACAATAGGCAGGTACTTAAACAATACAAGGGAACTCTAGGGTAGAAAATGAGCTACTGGAAACATCTCAGTATCCTGGTGTGGCTAAGTTTGCTGGCAGTGCATAACTTCTGTTCAAAATTTGCTGGTGATATACTCAGTTGCTTTTCAATCTGATTTTTCAGCTTTGCTCTGTAACTTTTTTTTTTTTTTAAAGCAGCCCCTCCATTTCCTTTACGATCCCCAAGCATAGTAATCTTCCCCCCAGAAAAATACAAATCTGAACTGGTCTGTTTAACCTCAACATTTTGTGCAAATGCTGAGTCATGGGGCGAAACTGTAGATATGAGTTTTTCCAGCTGATGCTACTAAAGTGAATTAAATGCTTTGAACTCTGGCCCGCTGAGGAAGTAAGGATAATGGGTAAGGGAGGGAGACTGTGAGGATGGTGTGGGGGTGGTTTCAAATGATCTATTTTGTTACCCAGTGAATTCCTCAAATAGTTACTCAATAGGGGTAGGAACTACAAGTCAACCTGCAGGGAGCCAGGCACAAAACATTTCAGGGGGGGTCAGAAAACTACATGAGACAAATCTGGTTTTATATCTTTATTAAATAAATTTTAAAATATCTCCAGTGTGTAGGATGGCGGGGAGCTCTGTGGTTTCTGCCAACTGTGGAATTGCTCACCGAGGGCTGTCATGCAGTCAGACGCTGAGGAGGAGGGGAGATGTGGTAGAGTGAGAGGAGGAAGTGGAGGCAGAGGCTGGGATGACTTGGGTCTATGAGTCACTCTTAGGAGAGCCAGCTACAGCAGAGTGAGCACAAGCCTCACCTCATTCTGCCTCAGTCTTCCGCAGGTACTTCTTCATGACAGCATTGATGTCACCCTCGCTGCCTTCAGCTTCCAAGCGCTCCCCCCGGTGCTGAGACCCGCCGGAGTCGTCTGAGTCGGAGCTGCGGCGGGAAGCTGCCCGAGAAGGGGGCAGCTCCCCGAAGTGTACGCTCAGGGCTTTTCTACTGCCACCCCTGACGGAGCCAGCCCCAGACAGACTGCTGATCGACCGGCTGCGGCGGATGGCTGGCAGAAAATCCGAGCTGGCATCCACCACATCCTCCTGCTGCTCGTCCTTGCCTAGGTTTCCGAGGAGATGGCGGTTCTGGAACACCAGCGGCTCTGTCCCCAGTGGTGACTCGCCGCCTTCGGCTGCCAGACTACCCAGGATTCGGTGGTGGCTGAGCTGTGGTGAGCGGCTAGCGGGGAGGGCCTGCATTCGCTGCTCCTCCTCTTCCTCTGGGATGGAGGGATTGGGCCTGTGCAGGCCGGCTCCGGAGGTCGCCGGGGAGGTGAGGGAGTCGTTGGAGCCGAAGCGGCCCAGCATGCTGCTCCCTCCCCCGGCCACCCCATCAGACAGGGAGCGTAAGCTGGAAGCCCGGGGCAGCAGGGGGCTCGGGGGCTTGAGTATGCTGGGCCGTGGTTCCTCACTGTCAACCTCCTCCTGTAGGGATAAGGCCGAGGACCTCCGGCGCAAGGTTGAGGCTCCAGTGGTCTGGTAGATGGGCAGGGACACAGAGCTGTCCTCACTTGGGTCAGTCTCCCGCCGCCAGCCTCCCCTTTTCTTCCGCAGCCCCTCCAGCAGCTCGGACAGGGCGGATGAAGAGGATGCCCGACCGCCTAGCACTGATGATGCTCGGTCTTCCTCCTGCTCTGAAGTGAAAGACCTGCTGAAAGCAGGGCAGAAAGAGCCATCGTGACATGAACGAGGGGGTAAGGAATGCAGGGTCAGCATGGCGATGGAACGGGGTGGTGAGGCAGTAAGTCTCTGCCAGTCCCTAAGGACAATGAAATTTAAATTGTTTGGAGTCAGAAAAGATAACAGTTTAATTGTGGTACAGTTTAATTGCATTGGCTGCTCCTTTGCCAACAGTACAGTCCCATGGGTGCTATCTGCAGAGTGACAAAAACTGTCACAAATTTGATTTCTGTTTCTGGGGGTCAAAGCTCTGTCAACAGCAGCCTGCTCTAGCGGGAAGTGTGCAAATGTCCCAGTGTCAGTATATGACATCCCCCACCCCACTCCACATTGGCCTCCTCACAATACGTAAGGGTGGAAAAAGCTACTGTGATATAATCATGCCTCATTTGAATGTCCCATGTATTTCTAGGTGTGAACGAGACAGAGTCCAAAAATGATCAGTGTGTGTTGTGAAACATCTGAAATCAAGTGTATGATATCTATGTGTTTTGAGGCCCAAGACAGGCCTCAAGATACACATGGGCTGTCAGCAAGCATGGTTGCATGCTCTGCTGAGAGGTGGTGGAGGAATGGGGAGCTGTATTTGGATGTTGCTGGGTGGCATAGTGATTCAGCACTGTCAGTGCCTTCTCATAACTACAGCTCTGCAGGGTTTGAATCTGGCCTCGCATCTGTGTGTGAGATTTCATTCTACAATCCAAAGACCAACAGCTCAGATCAACAGGTGACTCTAAAGTAGCCTTTGTGTGTGCATCTGTGCGTGTACATCCTGTGAGGGCCTGGCTTCTTTCTGGTGCATACCCTGTCATACACCTTCTGAATTTCTAACCACTGGCTTTGAAGCAGCACAAGCCAACCAGGACAGGCGTTATTGAAAATGATGGGTTTAGGAATAATTTGTGACTGCAGGAGAAGGCACCGCTATAGATGATGGGGCAGTTCTTCTAAAACAAATGGGCTATAACATTGTAGTAGTGCCATTATATTTTACTTAAGCATTTTCCTTTTGGTTTCAGAGAAGAGCAACCAGTGTGATTTTAATACCATAAAGTGCAATAAACAGATTGCCATTCAAGTTGGCTTTTAGAAGGAACATACAATTGTGGCATTTACCTCAAAGTACTTTTTCTTCTTTAAATGGAAGGCAGAATGGATGCTATTAATGGCTAAGAAAAAGTAACCGTGTGATATTTGCTGAGAATAGCTAAGGTAGCATTAAGTGTACAGTAGGGTTTTACATTTTATTAATACAGTCATGGAAGGCTGAAGGTCCTCCCCCATCTTCATTGACGCTAACCTGAGTGGTTCAAACTCACCTGAAGCTGTAAGTGCTCATGGTGTCTGTGACAGACTGGCGCCCCCCCAGGCTGCCTGTGGTACTGCTGCCACCATACGGGGAAGCAGCCCTGACACGCGGCACACCCAGCCAGGTGCGGATACCCTCACCCATGTCTTCTGCCCCCAGAGATCCCGTGTTGGACACCGTGTCA
Source organism: Gymnarchus niloticus (assembly GCA_009936485.2). NCBI lineage: Eukaryota > Metazoa > Chordata > Actinopteri > Osteoglossiformes > Gymnarchidae > Gymnarchus > Gymnarchus niloticus. The sequence continues at coordinate 21,149,437 of JAACJT020000095.1, forward strand.
CTGTGGTGACAACGGCACGTGTCAAACAAGTGGCTGGTGGGCACAGAATCTCAGCCAGGCAGATGATTGCAGGAGCAGGCTGGCGATACGCATGCAGCCAACATTCCTGTAAGCCAAGCTTCCACCCCAAATGTGTTTTCATAATACCCTTCAAGGAATTCACCAATCTCACTGGCAGATACTAGGATTGAAATACTGGACGTGTAACTAAGATGTGGAGGGTTTAAACCCTACGAGACCCTGCTGTTGAACCCAGCAAGTATTTCTGCAGCTCTGCTGACATGTGGCTATGGTTGGGCCCAGACTTGGAAGCGAGAGATGCAGGAGATTTGCTTGTGGATTAAAGCCCAGGCAGAACACAAGTGACAGGGCCTATTACAGCTGGCTATCCACCACAATTTGTCCATTGTTAATGCAAGCAGTGGATATGATGACCCATCCATTTTTAAACACATGCACACAGGCAGCCATGCTACATGACATACTTCACTCCTCAAAGCCGACTTTTAGCTAAATGCAGAAGGCGGTCCATCCAGAATTAAGGTGCCAGGAGAAGTTTAACCGCTGTTTAACCACTGCTGCCTTAAATGGACAGCTAGCTGGGAGAAGATTAATTGATCTACCACAAAGAAACAAATTTTTTTTTGACAGCAAAGGCTTTCTTTTCCAATTGCCCCCCCTCACATTTTCTTTGAATTAGCAACAGCTGATCTGCAGTTTTATTTTTGACTCTTCTGTAATTCCCCAATCATTTCCTTTTCAGAAGCAGAGGGCAGTAGGTTTGTGATTCCCTCACCCTGCCCATTTGCCACCTCCTTGCACTGTAAGCCAATCGTCCAGAGGTGGTTTTGGTACAGCTGCTGGGGGCAAGAATGGGTTGAGCTCCCGAATGCAAAAACATGGACAAACGTCCCATTAGCCAAGCTTTAGGTAAGAGTGGAAACCTAAATGACATTCCACCGCAACAGCTGAAAATGACGAGCCTGAAGTCACATATAGTGTATCATTAGGAATTTTTAAATCTTTTCACCCTGATAATATGCAATGTTTGACCCTTTTTTTTTTTTTTTATTGTGGAAGAGTATCAGTCTCCATTTTTGAGCTGCTAGCGAGCTGTCGTCGTGCTGTAGAGGGGCTCGAGTGGAGGACGGGTGTCGCACGGCACAGCTAGCGCGAGAGGACAGCCAGTGGAAAGTACCATTGGCATTCCTCTCACTGGTACCCACTTCCTGTTATGTGCTGGCCTGGCTCACCAGAAACTACGCTAGCTGCTTTTCTGAGGAGCTGGCATTCTGAAAGAGGATGCGCATTTTCAAGATTTTAAGCATATTTAAGAAACAAAAATAGATATGATACATGGGGGAGACAGTCAGCTTTTGGCCTACTGTGTATTACCATCTCTGGAATGTTCAGAGCAATAGCGACACAGAATAATACTGTCCCGTTTATATCAACTTAAGTTCTTTTGCGTGGAGCCATGGTCAGTGTATAGCTGTTAGGACATGCTGGCAGTGGACAGTGGTAACAAGCAAGATCAAACAGGAGAGGAAAGAGGAATATGAAGTGGGACTGAATTAGGATTCTTACAGATCTTTCTTCGTAGAAGCGGTCTGCACTGCTGTCTGTACACTGGAAGCACAGAGAAAAACAAACAGGATTGGGGGGTGTTAGGCGGACAAGCCAGCGGAAGAAGGCAGCTGTGATTACATCAGTCCATGTTGCTGTGGTAGCTTGTCAGTTAACAGGGGGTTGCCATGGTGGCCTGAGTCATGCCAGAAGGTTCTGGAATGAGCACTGGCCAGTTTTCTGGTGTGGAGACAGTCAAGAGGGGGACAATGATCTATTCAGTTTTGAAACAGGGACAGCTGCCTTTGCTCAAAGGATTCATTTAACAAGCAAGTAATGACTGCTTCTGGTGCACAGAATAAGAGGCAGTACAAAATGGCATCCTGTCATTCAAACAAAATAGAAGTTCGTTTTATTCCAAACACTGTTACCCTTAAAATATAAAAGGCACAGGGGTGACTAAGCAACTAAACATCACCACCAAATGATGGAATAATCCTTCGAACGTGCTGATCCCGTTCAGCGTCACAGTGAGCCTGGAGCTCATCCCTTAGGGCCTAAGGCAAGGGCCACCATCCACCCACCTTTCGCCATCACTCTCTCCGCTGGAGTCCACCTCCTCCAGGGCTGCCTGAAGCTGGCCGATACGCCGGGTAGATGTCTCCAGCTCAGCTTGTAATGCCTGCTGTGCTGTGCTGAGCTCCTCGACCTGCATCTCCTGCAAATACACACAGGGAAAGACCGGGTGGTGGGCGAGATGGGGCTGTAAATAGCAAGGAGGAGAGGGGTGACATGGGCTAGGTGGAAGTTTCAAGCCATTTAAAAGTTGCGTTAATAAGTGGCATATTACATGAAACCCCCCCGCTAAACCTGAGGTCTTGAAATCCACGAGCCTCGGATGAAAAGGTCATTTGATGTTTCTACCTCCTGTGTCATACTGTACAGTTAGCAGAAAAGGGCCGCCTGGCGGGGGAATTAATCAATGATTAGAATGACACACGGCGAGTCATCGCTCGGAGCCCGTAAATCAATCAGCTGATGTATTAATGAATGCTTCCTGTCTGGCTATGCCCTCCTCCTGCCGCCTGCAAAGCACATGTGATGCCTGTCCCTGTGTGACTAATTCTCATTGTCTCCTCAAGGTTATTGATACAACAAATCCCATTTAGCTCGCCCCCCATCGCCATGGCAACCACCCCTCCCCTGTCTTGCAGCGACTAACCTGGGGTGTTCTTTTTGTGTGGTCATGCGTGCGTGAGTGAGTGAGGAGACTGTGCCTGTCAGGCATCTGTACTAAGCGTGCCGATGCATGTTTCAGGAAGCCCTTCTTCCCCCACCGCTATTGCATCGTGCTGGTCTGGCACGTCTATCTTCTCTGGCTGTCACTGCAGTACTCACCCAAGGAGAACTCTATTTCTGTGTCCATAAAGCCAAATCAGACCAAAATGTAAAAACATTTCAGAAGCCACAAACCCCTAGTAGCACTATCAAACTCATAAAATACACCATCTGTTATGACCTTCCTGCATTAACACACCACACTTCACAGGAAGTGAACCATAATGACTTACTGTTCAGAAACATGTAATTTAGCCACATTAAAATTGAAAATAATATAATTTGAGTCAATGACTAAATAAATATGCATAAATGCACACTTCTACTTTTTTGGTCAAAATTAGATACTTGGCAAGAAAACAAATTGAGACCCATGATAGAATAGCCTTCTTCCATTAATAAACTATTTCCTCCAAGGATCCCGACCTCAGTGTAGTGGAGGGGTGAGTGTGTTTTAATGATCCAATTTGCGAAGCTGTTGTTTCTCTGCAGGGTTACAGGGCTCACTCTCTGTGATAAGGTAAGGAGTCCAGAGATCTGGGGGGGGGACCTCAAAATACACCTACTGCTCCAAGTCATCAGAGATGTTTCAGGCATCTTGTAAGGATGCCACCTAGCCAGATCCCACAGGAGCTGTTAAAAGCATGTCCTACCGGGTGGAGACCTCAGGGCAAACCCATGACACACTGCAGGTACTGGATCTCCCCTGGCTGCCTAGGGATCCCCCAGAATGAGCTACAGTCCTTGGCTTGAGTAAAAGAGGAATGGTCTGACCTGGTTGGCATGCGGCCACTGCAATCCTCACCAGGAAAAATGGTGTGAAGATGATGACATGGTACATCTGGCTAACGTCTCTTTCCAAAATTCTTATTCAGTCACACAATTCTCCCAAGTTGGTACTACAGTGGTTTGGGATCACCTTGGGCTGATACCACATAGCATAATATTTTCCCTATCCTAAAACAGTGCACTAGTGTTATGCTCTGTTAAAACAGTTACATTTCTCTTCGCTATGAGGACATTATATGGTATCCCATCTCAGGTATCTCCCCCTGCTGGTTGTTAGTGTAATGTTTCCCCCTTACTACTACCCTTCAGCCAATCATAGTACATTGTGCCCCAAGTTCTACTCCATAACAACTACGTTAATCCACTTCAGATTCTTACAGCCTATTCTTAAATCACTAGTTTCCTATCTTACAGTGTGTGCCTCTGTTCATGGCGTATTTACAGTATACCGCTACCAAGCCAGCCCCTGACCCCCAGGGTGGCTCACTACAGTGCCCCGTGGTGTCCAGTCCTCACCAGGTCCATGCGCCGGCGGCAGTTCTCCTGCTCACGCAGACTCAGATCCTCCATCTCCAATCGCATGTCGGCCAGACGCTGCTGGTAGTAGTGGGCATTCTCCCGCTCACGGGCCTCCATCTGTGCTGCCTGCTCCAGCTCATCCCCCAGCCGCACCACGCTGTCCCGCAGACGCAGGACCAACACCTGGAAAAGGCATATGAGCACACCAGCTATGCACGAATACCCTTCTAAGCAACTATGAAAACTATGCATACTACATTTTGATGCAAATATATCATAATTATGCATATACACATATTTGGCAGGTCATTTTATAATTTAGGTAATTAGCCTCAATAGGCATATCAAGGACATAAGCTGCTATTATTTTAATGAGCAGGCATCCAATTTCCCCAAAACCAGTGAAGTACACAACTCCACATCAGACTCCTGCCAAAAAAATAAAAATTGACATATGCAGACGAAGGATTGGTATCCCTGCCAAATGGTCTGCTGTCTTTACACACTACAGGTCACCAGACCCCATGTAAGTGAGCTGGCACCAGTCAGAAGGACGACACGTTTCACGGCTGCCACATTGTTTGGAGGCCAGGCTTGATACATACTGGCTGACTAACCTGTCCCAGTTAGCTGTGCTGCAGACCTAACAGTGTTTCAACCAGAGGTACCCAACCTTAATCCCAGTCCATCTCCTTGTGTATGCGGGATTTATTTCAAGCAACTTACCTAGACTTAATTTAGCCATTTAATTAAATTCACACTGCAATTTAATAACTCTTCAAATATTTTTCTTGCAATATTGTTAGAACAGAGTTTGTAATGATTATCTATGTTGCATTTTTTAATCTCCAGTCTGTACCCCCATAAAATCTTAACACTTCATTAAACTTAATTTTACCTTATCTCCCTGTTCCCAGTGCTTGACAGATAAAATAACTGGATCATTTCATTCAGAGGAATTTGTTTTGTCTGAGGATACAAATGAATGGTTCTTAAATTCTTTACAGTTGACACATTTGACTTAACATTAGCACAGCTAATTTATTTTTAAAACAGTCGTAGGCCTATACCTGTTAACAGATCATTATTTTTATTTTAAAAAGACAACATTGGTTGTAGGACCCAGTCTGAATGGAGTGGCATCTATTACTGTCACATTAAGTGTTAATATGCTGCCAGTATTTAGCTTTTAATTACAGAATCACGATGGCAGTAAAACACCTCAGTAGTGTCATCCAGCCACTTCTGAAAACAGTTTAAGAATTTTCATTTCTGCAGTTCATATTTTAAGTATTAACTAGGGACTTGCGTCATATGGCATTATTCTAGGTCAACATTTACCTGTGGTTAAAAAAAAAGAAAAAAATATCACGTGTCTCCTCTACACCTGGTCCCAGGATGAAAGCAAGAATCCAGAGTCTTGAAATTAATGGGCTTTATAACGTACACTTAGGAATGTTAGCAGTAATGTTGTCCTTTTTTGTCAAATATTGTCGATGAAGCAAACCAACCCCATATGCCGAGCAATTAATATGGAGAAAGTCTTTAAAGATATAACATAGGGCTGAATATTTATATACCCCATTTGTTGACTTGACAGCAAATATTTACGCTCCCATAAAAACTGCTTTTCTCACTGATGTTTGATGAAGTGATCCGAGTCACAGAAACTGAGAACACCCACACAAAAGGTACACAAAAAAAGGATAGATGGCTGGATTAGCCCAGAAAGGTTTCTGCTCCCATGTTTCTCCAGGCGTTAATCAATCACTAATTGAATCCAGTCCTGACAGACTTGGGTGTTGGAGGGGTTGTTTCATTTTGTACGATCCAAGTCAGTGAAAGAAATCAATGCAGCAGAGGTGGGGAAGGAACACTGAGGTGGGGGGCACAAAAACAAGACAGGAAAAGGGGGAGATACAGACTAACGGAAACAGACACTTTAGTGGCACATGTGAGAGGATGGAATTCAGAATGACAGTCACAGGTACACCAATGAAACAGCCATGACATGAGGAGGAGTCAGAAGCTTATAACAAAGAGCTGAACCAGCTATTATTGAACCAGTTATGTGGAGACCACGCTCTTCATCCTTAGGTTCATGATTTCTTGCACATAGTGTTTATGTAGAGACGTAGACAGAGTTATATGCATTGACTCTTTCTCCCAGACATAAAATTAATATAAAACCCAGTCATGGTGGACCCCTGCACCTCATAAGATCCATTATTTGCACCCTGGGGGGGGATGCAGTCTGGGTACAGCATGGGGCTCTGACCTCAAACCTCTTGATCTGTCCCCTCTGATACTCCAGCTTGTTCTCCAAGTCGCAGACACGTGCTTCCTGCAGGCTGACGATGCTCCTCGCCACTGTGGAGGCCTCCAAATGCTGCAGGCGCGTGACACCCTGCTGGAGCTGCCATCCCCCCCCCCCGATGGGAGAGGAGTGTGGTGTGATGGGAGGAGGAGAATTGGATACAAAAAGTGAACAGCAAAGGCAAAGCTTGAACAAACTCTTGGGGACTGCTATTTTTGAAATAAGCCACAACTTGATCTTATTGAGGGCTAATGCAGGAATACTGGTCATATCCAGGGATCTTTAAATCTTCCATGCTAACCTAGTTGAGCAGCTATTACTGTAGCGTGGTGGTGAAACGTGCAGATTCACAACCCGAACATTGCACAGCAAACTACTTAACCTGAATTGCTTCAGCATACCTACATAACCAGCTGTATTAATGGGCAAATGCTGTGTCTATGGATACAAGCATCAGCTAACAAACTACATGTAATATAAATGTGAATGTCTTTTAACATTTGCTTGGATAGTTGCCGCATTATTGACTGCCATCCCTTTCAGAATGAATTCCCCCCATGTCCTGTGCTTCCCAATCATCCTAATCAGAACAGCGGCTCTCAAAAATGGATAGATGGATACAGATATAATCCAAATTCCCTGCTTGAAACTTCCCTGTATTTAGTGACGACATACGGAATGTTGCTCAGCGTTCTGTGGATGCCGTTGCGAGGGAGCACTACGCCATGGGTTATTTATATTCCGGTCTTTACCATTTTATAACAAAAGCATGGAATCCAGCCCTATATTCGAAGCAGGAGTATGGCAGATTGGTACCAGCAGGGGGTAGTATTGACATGCATTTTAATTTTGACACTGGCTGTTGTCAGCTGCAGGTCGGCTGGTAGCTGAAAGTCTGTGTGTCATTGCCAGGAGTTATGCATGGCAGTCTCCTCAAGACTGGACTCAGGATTCCCACTGGTTTTAGCAATTCCAAGGCTGAGAATTCTGCTATTTACCCCTGGTTATTTACCTACAGACAAAATTCAATTATTTCCATGTAAATGGAATGGAAGGCCACACACAGGATATGTTAAGGAACTGGCTGTTTGCTTCGGGTTTCTGTCTGGTGTCCTTTGTCATCCTCTTCTTCAAGGTCAGAGGGCTGACATTTATGAACCCCGAGCAGGGAAGTTGCCCCAGAGCATAGTTAAGTGTCAGTTAAGTTCCCTCCTCTCTTACCTCATCCTGCAGTCTCTGTTTCTCGTTCTTAGCCTCTTCTAGCTCAACCTGTAGCTCCCGTATCTGAGAGATGTCACTTGAGGACTGAGAGTTAGACGGACAGTTAGACACACGGAAGGAGCAAACACACAGATGCGCCTCTGAGTAAACAAACCCACAGAGAGAGACAACTAACCTGTGCAATAAGAGCCTTGTGTTTCTTCATGAGCTCGTTCAGGTCTTCCTGGTCTTCCTCCAGTCTTTTCAGAAGGTCTGTTTTCTCATGCTGGAAATGGGTCAGCTGCTCATCCACCTGCAGAGGGAAAATTGAAAGTCACCCATCTCCATCTCCTTCCTGCATCACCCAAACAGCACTCTCCTTCTCCACATTTTCTAACCTTCTCCTTTTATCCTTACCCTATTATGGCTAGGCTCATTTGCATCTCTACATCTCAAGTGAGATTCCGTGGCCCTATCATCTCTACCATTCTTTCCATCCCACACACTTCTAGCTTGACTAGTGATTTATTGACACTGTAGAGGATCAGATTAACATTAGGAAATGTACAGCTAAAGCAAACGCTAAGCCAGGCCTGCAGACAAACAGCTCCCTTACTGCTGGACTGGCCAACCCATTTGCATCACACACCATCTTGCTGGCTCCTACTCACCCTCCAGGACAGATCCTGTCAGTTTGATGGTGAAGTTGGTGCATGTCTATCTTCCTAACGTTAAAGTTATTGCTAGGAAATCAGCCATGTTTCAGACTCCCTTTGGATGTAGTCACACAAATGTTTTTATTTAGTATTGGTTTTTTTTTTTTTTTTTTTTTTTTGACAAGTTCAGTGGTTAAACTTTTGATATTTGGTATTTTGGACCCAGAAGAGACTTTGGTTTTCATGCTGCAGAGTCTCAATGTGTTACTTTTTTACATTGGGTTAGGTTTACAGTCTAGTGATTGGAGTTTGCTGAAAGCTCAGAGCAGTTAAATCTTTTCACCTATTCTAAAGAAACACCTTAACCCTTCATGTCTCACCAGGCTCTTATGCTTGCAGATGTTCTCCAGCTCCAGCTGAGCGTTTTCTAGCTCCATGGCCAGTGTTCTCTGTACGCTCTCTGCCTCGGCACGCCGGGCCTCACTCTCCTCCAGCTGGCCAACGGAAAGAGAGAGAGCAGCGGGGAGAAGGTCACAAGAGTGGTACCTGGAGTAACCCAGCAAACAGGGAACGTTCCCACAACATCCAATAACATTCTAATTACGTTCTTAACGTTCCTGTAACGTACAGTCACCGTCATCAACAATATGAATGATTATTAATTCCACATGCGACAGATGATTTAACAAGTTTCATAGTTCTTAGTCCCATGCATTTTAACAGCATGTGGATGATTGGGTCAGCTGTGTTCTTGTGTCTATTCCTGTTAGCAGTGGCTCAGTGGGTTTCTGGGTACTTGTGGTCACTACTAAACAGAGAGGCAACAGTAGCTGGGGGGTGGGTGACAAGTCAGGAGACATATGGTGGGGGGGGGGTGGCAATGTGCAATCTGGCAGGGAGGGAATGAGGACCTCTGGACAGTAAAGGGGTGGAGAGGACACCTAGAAGGTACCTGGCTCTTTAGGCGCTCCAGCTGCTCATAGCTGGCTGTCCCCTGGCCCTGTCCTGGGGTGTCCACAGTAGACAACAGCAGCTGAGCATCACGCAGGAGGGCGCGAGTGCGTTTCAGGTCCCTCCTCAACTGTTTCTCCACGTCGAAATCTCTGTGCCCCACCTGAGATGGGGGCGTCAGGAGGGGTAATGTGGTCAAATGGCAACAGAAAACTGCTTTAGTTTGCATATTGACCTCTTCTGGAGAAGGTATGGAGGAACACATGGGACTTATACAAGTCTACTGCGATGTCACCTTTTGGAAATAATCTTGTCAGGTTTCCACAGCTTGGCCAACACAATGATGTCCAGTCGGGTCCATGAGAATTACTGATTACCAGATCTCAAGTCCAGAGACAGCTGATCAGTAGCGTGCTGCATAACGCTGCATTTGAAACATGTCCTGGCCATACATACTTGCCCCATGCCATACCTGTTCACACAACGTGGCAATCAGTCCCTCCAGATCGTGCTTCTCGTGGACCACCATCTGCTTCTCCTCGTATTCCTGCTCCAACTGCATCTCCAACTGTCTCAGCTGCGCAGATGTGTGCCAGAGGCATGATCAGGGTTACACATCATGGCATCTATACTTGCATGGTGCTCACAGAGGTGTTATTGGCTGTTGGTTGGTGTTGGATGGATGCCAGTGGTACTGCCAGTATTCTATTACACAAAGTTTTATTGTCTCTTAAATTACTGTAATAGAGCAGAATTTTCCAACTGTTCAGCTTTAAATAAAAGCAGGTTTGAAGACGATGAAAAATGGATAATTTTACAATGCAGCAATATGGGGTTCACTCGACTGTGACCAAAGCTGTGGTCGGACATCCCATAATACCCCCCAAGCCCCCAGTCACCCGTCTCTGTGAGGATTTCTGTACGTCCTCCAGCTCCTCCTCCTTGTCCTCCAGCTCCTTCTGGTGAATTTGCTTCATCCTCTCCATCTCCATCTCACGCCGAAGATGCATCTACAACACCAGCTTTTGTCAGTTTTCTCCTCATGGTGTCAGCATTGTGTTAACGTGTCCCTGTCAGTACTGCACATTAGCACTGCACGTATCAGCGCTTTGTCACTTTTTCCCCTAGCGACTTTCTTTCCATTAGTCTTTCACGCTGTCAGCATTTAACCAATAAAATCAGTGTCAGTGCATATCAGTTTACCATTGCCAGCATTTCCAAAGATTTTGCCATCTTAGTGTCTACACTGCACAGGGTCAGCTCTATGTCTGTGGATTAAAGCCTAAGTGCTTTGTTTGTGCAATACAGCCTGTACAATGTCAGAGACCCATAGTCTCAGAAGTCTGTGTGAGTTTTATGCCCAGTGGTATTATGGTTTAAGATAGTCAGACCCTCCTATTATCAGTTGTTTGTCTGTATGTTAGAGCATAACAGGTACAATGTATGGTCCTACAGCTTAGGAGAATGGCTGGCTGAGTGATCAGATTGGGGCCTTGACCAAGGTCCTTAAATCCCAATAAGTGTTCCAGCAGTGCCAGATTAATGGCTGACCCCAAGCTTTGCTCTTACCCATTTGTGTTTCAAAGAGAGCAAGATGGGATGAATGAAAAAGGAAAACCTTTATTCATTTGTTAATAAAGTAGAAGAGGGTGGCTGCTAGCTCACCTGCTCGTGCTGCTGTATTTTGACAGTGAGCTTTGAGATCTCCTCACTGTGCTCCTTCTCCAGGACCTCCAGCTCACGAAGCTGTCTCTTGAGGCCTGGGATGGAGTCTGTGCTGAGGTTCGATGAAGCAGTCAGATCATGGATTTGGGCGCACAGCTCCTCCTTCTGTCGCTGCAAGAGCGACACCTCAGCCCGGCTCTCCTGGTGACAGGGGATCACAGCAATGTGACTTGCAACCTCTGATGTTTATGTGGTGCTGATGGCTCCATGCCGTTAGTGGACACGTGCTGTACCTTGAGACTGTGCTGGAGGGTTAAAATCTCAGCACTGAGCTCTATGCTCTCCTGGATGGCCTTCTCCTTCTGTTCTCTTTCACTGTCGGCCCCCTCTAGGGCCTGGGTCAGCTCACTGTCAAACCTTCATAGACAGGTACATATATAGAAACGGCAGAGAATGAATAATTTTATAAAAGCATAGAGCTAAATTTTCAAGTACAAACATCTGTTAGAAACAGAACAGTTTTGAAAGTATTAAAGTTATACTTTTAGACTTTTACTGCTCAGCGATTTATAATTAGAGCACAGCTGAGCTCAAGATCACCTCCTTTGTTTCCTGTCCAGTTCATGTGCACGGTTTTGCAGGGTTTCCGTCAGGACATGAGCATCCAGGAGGTCAGAGGTCACACGGCGACACTGCCGCTTCAACTCGTTCAGGGTACGCTTTGATTGCTCTAGCTGAGACTGCAGCTCTGACACCTGCCATTTGTGTGGGGTGGGATGGGAAGCTTAAATGAGAATCTCACTGGAGTCTGGGAGTACTGCAACAAATGTGGCTCATCCACTTCAGCTTCTCCTTTAGTTTCGGGGACATACCTTGCTCTCCATCTGGCCCCGGGCCTCCCGCTCCGCCTCCTGCCTCTCTTCACCTTGCCGCAACCTACGTCGCAGAAACTCCACCTCTGTTTGTGCGCATTCCAACTTCAACTGGAGCTCACTCTCTGGTAGAGAGGCCGGTATTATTGGGGGGGGGTGGGGGGTGGGGCTGGAAGTGTCAAAATTTCGGCTGCACCACTGCACCTACCCGCACCCACGCTCCTGAGTGCCTCTGCACTCTTGACCCGCTGCCTCTCCTCCTCCAGCTGCTTTTCTAACCTGTCAATTGTGGCCTTACACTGGTCCAAGCGCCCCTGATGGAAATATGCAAAGTAAAGATTGAGTTGAAATTACTATTATTTTGTTGCTTAGTGACGCATTTATCCTTGACAACCTTGTCCATTTATAGAACTGGGTACTTTAATGGAACAAGACCAGGCTCTGAGGTTAACTAACTACTACTAGTAGTACGAAAAGTAGGTTCAGGCATCACATAGAATGCAAAATCACTTCAAAATGTGCATGCTTCTCTCTTTTGAGAATTTGACTTTAGAATTTAAATGATGAAATACCTAATTGTGCAAAAAAGTAGTTGTGGGTTTTTTTGCTTGTGGTACTGTAGGACAATGCCAGCTTCTCGACAGCACGGTGGAGAGGTATCATGAATACTTCAGATAACTGGCCATTTGGCTCCTTCAGAAAAAGCCTTTTTGCTGCGATGATCACTTTTCCCCATCATTTTGTACAAGTCTCAGCCCCATAAATGGTCTCATGCTTCAGCGAACTCAGAAAATCAGCTCTGACATTCATACCGACCTTGAGCTGTATTAATGGAATTTTTTTTCCCAACCCCCTGCCCCTTTAAAACCCCCACCCCACAACTCACTGGGTTACGAAATGGCAAAAGTGGACCAAAATACACCTACGATCAAGCGACGACCATGAGAACTCTAAAGGTAAGCTCCCAAAAATGACACATACCGTTAAATGAAAACACAATTAAGACTCCATCTCGTGATCACCTCCAAAGCAAAAAAAAAATTTCAGAAAATAAGATGATCACCTCAAAGCATGGAGAACTAGTGCTCATCTTCAACAGCATATCTCCCACTCTGTGGTAATTAACAGAAATTACTAATTCTGACTGAGTCATTTTTCCTGTCTGTCCTGGTTACAGCCATTACGAATCTGCCATTAAAGCCATCCGTGAATACTGACTCCAGGCACCAGGCTGCCACCGCCTGCTGCCTGACAGATGGGAGAATTGTGTCTGTGTGAGTGCCTGCACGTGTGTGAACGTGTGGGTGAACTGGAGGCTGTATGCGTGTGTGACCATCTTGCTGCTTGGAAGGACGCAAGTGTGTGTGCTTGCAAGTGTGAGCTGTGGATGAGTTGATACATGTGCAAATACATGTTCATCTGTCTAAGTAGTGTGTGTGTGGTTCTGTTAGAGTTTTGCTATCTTTACGGGGATAATATTAAGCAAAAATCATGGAGGATTCCCATCAAAAGAAAAACCTTTTCAAAAAAATCTTTGACATATTTAATATGTTTTTAAGCATAGGCATTGTGTGGTGGAGTCATTCAACGCATCAAATGAGAATCAGTGTTTACTCTGTCACAAAGACATATACAGGCTTCAGGAATACAGCTATAAACCAATGCCTGTGTTTGTGTAAAGATTTGCATACGCATGCGCTTGGGTTCCGGGGGGGGGGGGGGGGGGGGGGGGGGGCCACCAATAATAGTGGCCCGGGGGGCGCGTTGTTTTTTTTCGTGGGGCGGGGCGCGTCGTTTTGTTCCTTTTCCGGGGGCCGGTCCCCCCCACCC